>BCII01000040.1:0-52540 GCA_001972285.1 Erythrobasidium hasegawianum
CCCCGTCACTTGCAGCTCGCTATCCGAAACGACGAAGAGCTCAACAAGCTTCTCGGACACGTCGTCATCTCGCAAGGTGGTGTCCTGCCAAAGTGGGTCGCAACCTCACACCACTTCTCTTGACAACACATACTGACAGAGTGTTGCTCTCCAGCATCCACGCCGAGCTCCTCCCAGCCAAGGGCGAGGGTGCACCCATCGGTGGAGGTGGAAAGGGCAAGTCTGCTGCTTCCCAGGAAGTTTAAGCGTGACCTAGTCTCTCCTTATTCACGATTCACGACGCTGCTTTACATATCTTGTTAGCATTATGTCCTTACGACAACTTCTCTCCCATCCTATCATCTCATCACTTTCGATTTTCCTCGGTGTAAACGCCCTTTGTTGCTTCTAGTAACTAGCTTTTTATCTTATTCAATTCTTCCATCCTACGGCTGTCCGCATCTTTGACTTTCTTGACTACTGCAGTTCTTCCAACCCTCTTGCTGCCGATGCCAGGTTGATGATGCTTTCGCTTGATCGCGAACGAACTGCAGCCGACCAACCATAAACCACGCAGAGATGACAAACATATATCCTCCCTCTTGGCCCTGCTTTGTTGATACAACACATCATTCTGCCTCCATACCCCTTCCCTTTCGAGCCTCTCGGAGCCATAAAATCCCAATGGGACACCGCGACCCTGACAGCCCTCACACTTCCTCATGGCAGGGACGGGACGCACGACATGACTCCCTTTCGAAGCATGTACTGCCAGAGCCTTCGTCTCTTGACATCTGTTGACTTCGCTCCTGCTTGTTCGTACTTTCAAGCGTGACTTGCCGATAAACATTGCGCAAGAATGGTCCTGTTTGAGCTAGCAATATTCCTCCCTACACTGCTACTACTATTACTACCGCCCTTCTCAAGTCCAGCAGTCTGTGCGCCGATAGCTGCTCTTCACCAAACACGTCTTTCCCTCGTCTCTCTCTTCGAGCCAAACCAGCATCCTTCACATGATTTCCTCACTTCTATCCAAGCACAGTCGAACGTACTAGATCTGCATATCCTGCAGCTTGTATCTTCGCCGACTGGCAAATGTGAAAAGGCGGATTATAGACTGCCTTATAATGCGCAGAGAAGCTGTATGACGCGGAATACTCTGGCGGAACAGATAAGCAAGCTTTTATGTGAAGAGTGGAAATGTTCAATAGATGAGGAAAAGAGCATGCAAGCACGCGTAGCTGCCATCGCGATTTCTACCGGCTCTTTCGAGGTGTTCCAGGTGAGATTCTGCACATATCCAGACTGCGTTGCGCGATTGTACTGACTGAATTCCTGTTACAGCCGTTGTTCGGACTTCTACTACGAGATTCTTTGCCGAAAGAAAGCCATTGGGGCTGGCTACAAGCCAATACCCTCGTTGGCGACCTCGAGAGTCTCTTCCCCTTCGACTTACTACCCCGCTTCGACCTCACAACCTATTTGACAAACACACACGAATCCATCCACCTCAGCAAGACTATCACTGTTCTGCAACATCTTCCTTTCTCGGACCTTGTTGCAGGAGCAGACGAGTTTGCTAGCAGTGATGCTTTCTTGGCTGTTCAGTCTGCAAGTACTTTTTCGAGCGCCTTTTGGTCGGAAAGACTCTTGCACTCTTCAAAATCTGGCTTGAATTGGATAGCTGTCACACAAGGACTCTCGCAAATATCCGAGACTGCAGCCATATCGCTTCGTGGGAAAAGACTGCTTCGGTTCTCAGTGGGAGATGATGGGGTTGTGGACGTATTGCGGGAACCGAAAGCATACACGACCTTCACTACGTCCGGCGAGATTAGTCCACTACACTTGCAGCGGGTCGCGAAGGGAGAGGAGGGGTGTACTTGGTCTGATGGCGAAGAGGTAAGTTTGCCTACCTGTACGAGGCTTGCCTGGTTGCTAATGTCGCACCCTCTTCTTCGCTAGCCTGAAAGCCGGATGTGCCCCAAATCCCCGTCAAACAGCAAGCACTACCGCACATACTACATGAGGGTCTTTGGACAGCTTCTTGAGCGCAAAGAGCCTCTGGGCGTCGAGGATGTGTTCAGCAGACCAGAGGAGGTTTTGTTCGCACCCAGCAATCCGGATGCGCCTGCCAAAGCCCAGACATTTAGTCGACCAGCATTGGTGCTGCAGACGTAGTAGTACGATAGTAGTTGACCTAGTGTAGCTATAAAAGTGCGATGTTGTTGTATGATGAGATTTCCGAGTAAAAGTCCTGCATTGCATCTTTTCGTCCTTTCCGTGGTTGCAGTGTCTACATATCATATGTATAGACTGCTGCTCATCCTTGTCTTGTTGGCTTGAGCAGAGTTGACGGCCCTTCCCTCGCCGTCACGCGCCTTTTGCCTTGGGTGCAGTGTTGTTTTGCGCCGATCACCGCCAGAATTGTTTGACTTTTCTGAGGTTTCCTCCTCTTCTGCCTACAAACCATATACATTCTCTTGAAGATATCAAGTAACGTAGACCTACCTACAGCATTCTGGCTGGATCTGCGGCTTGATTCTGCGGATTGGACTGCCCTTCTTTGACTGGAAAAACACGAGGGAAAGGAGACAGGCTAGGCTAGAGAGAGAGAGAAATGGCGGCAGCAGCTGTCGCAGTGTCAGCTGCACATCCTGTACGACAACAGCAGCAACAGGCACCCAAGAGCCCGCCAAAAGTCAAGAGCGACAAGGGCAAGCTCACAGACGCCTATGGCGAGCCGCCCGTCATCATCAAGCGAAATGAGAATGGCTATCTCAACAGAGGCAGGATGCTCGGCGAAGGAGGCTTTGCTAGAGTATATGCTGCGACGGATAGCTTGAACGGTGCGACTAAGGCCGTAAAGATCATCTCGAAGGAGCAGCTCAAAAGCTCGAAAACAAAGGCGAAGGTACGACCATAACACTCATCTATGTTGCGCCATATGCTTAAGTCTCTCCTCTCCCTCATCCCGGCCACCCTGCTTCCGCCTTGTTTCTTTCCCTCTGTTTACCTTCACAGCTCTTCGCCGAGATCAAACTTCACCAGGTCATGGACCACGCCAACATTATCAAATTTGAATGCTGTTTCGAAGATGCAGGCAATGTCTACATGCAGCTCGAGCTCTGCGAATACGGAGTAAGCCGCCCTAACAAACGACAAACTAGTCACGTGGAGAAGCGTCAGTTCTGAATCTTGTACATTTGCAGTCTATGCTGGATATTCTACGCAAGAGGAAACGATTCACGGAGCCTGAGACGAGATACTATCTTACTCAGCTGGTCGGCGCCGCCCAATATATGCACCAAGCTTCGGTCATTCACCGAGATTTGAAACTTGGCAATCTGATGCTGGATGCGAGTATGAATCTGAAAGTGGGAGACTTTGGTCTGGCAGCACTTGTAAAGTTCCCTGGCGAGCGCAAGAAGTGGGTTGCAAAGCACGAGTAGCTGAGACAGAAGGCTGACTTTATGGACATCAGGACCATCTGCGGGACACCGAACTATATCGCACCTGAGATCCTCTTTGATCAAAATGTCGGCCACAGTTTCGAAGCAGACATCTGGTCAATTGGCGTCATCATGTGAGTATTGCGGTCCAGAAGCCTGTCCTGCCCATTCAAGCTGACTGTCGCTCTCGCTTTACAGTTATACAATGCTAGTAGGCAAGCCTCCCTTCCAGACAAAGGATATCAAGGCTATTTACAAGAAGATCAAGTCTCTGGAATACTCCTTCCCTTCAACCGTGGATATTTCAGATGAGGCAATCGATCTAATAGAAGCCATCTTGGACCGCGAACCACAAAACCGACCTTCGGCCCACGAGATTCTCTCGAATCAGTTCCAGTATTCTGGACCATTCCCTCGATCCATCCCTGCGTACGCTACCGATACCGCACCCGATTTCTCCCACCTCACCTCTGCGCAAAGTGCGCGAAATTACCAACATGTACAGAAGCTCGCAGGAGCTTCTCTTACAGCTTCACCTACTACCTCTTCCACACCCACTATACCTGAAAGCGACGATCAGTCCGTCGAGCCAGCATCGCACCCACCCGAACCACCCGCACAAGTCGTCGCACTCAACAACGGCACAAACGTTGTTGCTCAAGAGTTGGCACTCGAGAAGGAAGTTCGCAAGGTTCTCGATCCTGGTTCGCCCATCTCTGAATTGCTCAAGAGCGCTAGGAAGCCGCTTATGGTGTCTCCGCGTGCTCTTGCTGCACAACGAGAGAAGGAGAAGAATGAGATTGCTCGTAAAGCCCTCAATGGAAACGCTGCTGCCGGACGAGCGGAACGCCAACAACAGACTGAGAAGGAGAACATCCAGCCTGCTAATGAGACGAGACGCAGCACCAGAGCCACAACAGTCACGCAACAGGTCAAGAAAGAACAACAGCTCAATGATGGAGAAACAGGGTTGGAGAACGCTGTTCGTGCTCTACGGGTCACAAATGGCGCTTCGGCTTCTCCTAATCGAATGACAACGAGCGCATCGACGACTTCGATCAAGGATAGGAAAAGACCACATGTACCCACTTCTTCCTCTACTATCACGGTCAAACGTGAGAGCGAGGAGAGCGATTTCATCCATAGTGCACGAGACGCATATCTGTCCTGCTATCAGCTGTTACAGTCCTGTTTGACTGCCTCTCAACCGTCTCTCCCAGGTACGGTCCACTTTCACATGGCCTAATTGCAACCTGTTGCTAAATATGTTTATTGCAGAACCTGATAATGTAGCTGCGCCAAAGGTCTTCATTACAGCGTGGATCGACTACACGCACAAGTATGGAACGGCTTATCAGCTTACGGACGGCTCGGCTGGAGTCTATTTCAATGATTCTACAACCATGATTCTCTCGCCTGGCAAGCAGTACGTCCATTGACGAGCAACAAATATATGCGCTATGACACTGACACTTGCAAACTAGACATTTCGACTATATTTCCGCTCGCAAGGGCAGCACCTACCCACGACGCAACCATCATCTTGATTCCTTCCCCAAAGACCTCGATCGTAAAGTCTACCTGATGACTTACTTTGAAGAGTACATGTCCAAAACTCTAGAAAGGGACGTCGACTGGACTTTCACGGACAAGGAGAGGACCAAGAATATGGATTTCTTGATCAAGCTATACCGGATGAAGAGCGCGATCGTCTTCAAGCTTAGCAACGATGTGATTCAGGTAATGCTTAAGCCTATTATCCCAGAACGGGTGCAGGCTGATTAACACTTCTTGATACCCAGTTCAACTTTTTCGACCATACTAAGATCCTGCTCACTGAAGGCGCAACAATCGTGACATTCATTGGCCCAGACTACAAGCTCAAGGTGTACTCCTTGTCCAAGCTGCTTCGACGAGCAGAGCGCTTCAGCATTCTCGACAAGAACGTCCCAACAGCTACATCTAGCGATCCAGCCAAGCAGAAGACTATCGACGGGCTTGTCTTCTTATTCGAGAAGCTGCAATACTGTAACGATGTGCTCAAAGGCTTATGCGAGAAGAAACGTCCTGGATCGGCAGCTACTACCTCTTCTTCGTAGAGCACATCCATACACGATATCATACTTCAGTTCGTAGCCTCATTCTTCGTTATTTTCTCACTTTTACCCACGTTTCATGATAGTATGATATAATGACTGTACAGCATCATGCCCTCCTTATGATAGACTGCACCTGTAATATCGCTGCCGGGACGTAAGATCTGTATGGACGCTGTAATTCATGCGTGTTCACGATCTTCCAAGACTTTTCGCGTCATTCGTACCGCCAGACTTTCAACATGTTTGAGAGCTTGTTGATTCAGGACAAACTTGCACAAAGTACAGAATCTTTGGAGATGCCGACGACGCTGGAGAAAGTAGCATGACAGGTGGATAGTACCTTCAGCAAGACCTGTCCGCAAGAACAGCCAGAAGAAATGGCATCCACAGCTGGCAAGGCGAAAGTGACGACCTTGAGCATTCTGGAGACGAATCTGCTAGATAAGACGAATCTGGACGATACCATCACTGAGGATATGGTCGCAAATGTATTTCGAAGTGCTACTGGTGGTTCTTCGGGAGACAAGGGCAAGAAAAGCAGTAAAGCTACTGGCAAGACCGCCTCGAATGCCGTCAAGTACATCGCGCATACATCTACAGCAGCAAGAGAATCCACGCATACTCATGCTTGCTGTTTGTTCTATTCAGTTCCGAGACTATACGCGCCATCACACGCGACCTGAATGCACAACAACGAGCCAAACGAGCCCAAGTAGCAGGCAGCATCGTTGCTTTTAGTCAGCGATACGGCGCTGTAGATGCAGATGACGAAGCGGAGCTGTATGAAGAAGACACGGAAGCGAAAGAGCAGCAGGCTTTGCTGGAGGACAGAGTGACATTGGAAGAAGCAGTTGAGGAACTGCAAGAACTGGAACAGCAGTTGCAGCAGGAGTGTAAGACTATGCAGAGCAAGCTCAAGGCGCACAAGAAGGCTATGACCAGGTCAGCTTTGTTGTTCCGTACCTTCTTGATTTTCTGCTGATTCGCAGCCTTTGCAGTGCGGTAGAGAACATCGTAGACAAAGCACAGGAACAATAGCAGTCTATGCTCTTGCTCAGGAGCTGGACTGCCTCCGTCTCCGGACCTGCAGACCTGATTATGACATGTTGTTGTACCTTACTGCTACAGATGCCTGCGCAAAGCGTATAAGCGATCTTTGGACAGTGTAGACTATCGAACAAGGTCAAGAGTGTGTTACCTTGGTCAATCCGCCAGCTATTTCGAGTCTCTTGCGCATAGCCCTTTGTTTCTTGACCAGTCACCCAGCACGACCTTCAAGCAGCAATCAAGCAATGTCGCGGTCGACCTCACTTCCAGAAAGCAGCAAAGCGGTGAATCGCAAGAATGCAGGCCTAGATGGAAAGGTAGGGTCATGTAGCAGACATGACGTGGGCACGAACGACGGGCTGAAGACAGGGCATTGCGCTTTGTCTATGCGTTCTCACAGGCTTCATCAGCTTCAGAACCCAGCAACAAGGCGCAGCTTAAGGAGTTGTGCGTCCATCATCGCTCTGTCTGCATGACCCTCCCTTCCAGGATCCCAGCTTACCCTGATCTGTTCTGTCACCTTGGACTCGCTGGGCTCGCAGTATCGATGATCAAGGTCACTTCTCCCTCGTCCGCAACTTCCGCCTGGCAGACTGTGTCACAATCATGAATGGCGTTTGCGGCAGCTTGTCCATCTTCAACAGCGGGAAATACATGCTTACAAGCAATCGCTCCTATCTATGGTCAGTGCTGTTCACGCAACAAACAGTATAACATGGTCTGAGATTAACCGCGAACACAGGATCGCGCTCGTGGCCCCGCTCGCGGGTATGCTCTTTGACCTGTTCGATGGCAAGATTGCACGCTGGAGGAACGAGAGCAGTATGCTTGGACAGGAACTCGACAGCTTAGCCGACTCTGTGAGCTGACCTTCCGCTGTACAAGGATTTCATTCGCTGACATTGTTAATAGATCTCGTTTGGAGTCGCACCTGCTTTCCTTGGATTTGCTATCGGACTACGAAGCACTGCAGATATCTTCATCCTGACGACCTTCATTTGCTGTGGCATCGCCCGACTGGCACGCTTCAACGCGACTGTAGCTCTTCTACCAAAGGACAAGACCGGCAAATCGCAATACTTTGAAGGACTACCTATTCCATCATCTTTGGTGCTTGTAGGATGCATGGCTACGTGCGTAAAACTGGGGTATATCGAAGGTCCAGGTGGAAGAGGCCAAGGTCTACCAGGTGGCCTGGTCATGGCTTTCGTCGATACTCCGCTGGAAATGCACTGGCTCTCAGTCATCTTCGGTGTCTGGGCTGCTCTCATGATTTCAAAGACCCTTCATATCCCAAAACCGTAGACGAACCAGCTGAGGTTTCAGGAAGTCGTGTCCTGAAAAGATCCCAAAATCTCGTGTAATAGTAGACATAAGATATTTATATGCACTAGTATCCTCCCAAACACGTAGAGCATGCTCTTGTCTATGCACTACTTGTTCCAAGCTAAGTTCACGCTTGCTCCGAGACCAACATGTCTGAAGACACCACGATGCCAAACGCCAACGAGACATCGCAGCATCGTAAAAAATACTCCATGCTATGCTACAGAGCCTCGCACCGGCTGCGCTCGTCGATTCAAAGCTCTTTGCCCCGTCATTTAGGACAAGGCATGCCTGCGAGAGCCTAAGGAATGCTTTTGAGAGATCTGAAATTAAAGCCCAGAGAGACAACAAACAACACAAAGATAAACAATGTCGATCCATCATGATGCTCGCTTAACGTTTGGAGAAGCCAGATAAACTAACAACCAGCAGCCAGAGGCATGGAGAGCTAAACCATCTATTAAGCAGACTTGGCTGGGAGAGCATTACTATGTGTTGGTGATATCTGTACACATCTTTCTCTTCTTCCACTACGTACCTGTTCGACAGTCTGCGCGATGCGACTACTCTTGGCCTGCTGGCTGGCTGGAACCAGCGTCTTCTTCTCAAGCGTAGGAATAGCATTGGCGGCTGAGCCGAGCTTCGATATCTACCCTGCCACAAATACAGTCACTACAGCGCCTACTCAGCCGCCATCAGCAGCGGGGTAAGTCGGGGATACTTCAAAGCAGATCCGGGAAGGTTGTTGACCAATACCGCACATGCAGAACACCTACAGACGCTGTTCGTGGATCTGCGACTCTACTTTCTCACGATGGCAAACATAAGCGAGGGCGCCGACTAGTCGAAAGAAATAATCACGAAGCACGCGACTTGCAAGCAGACTCCGCTTCAAGTACCGGCGTCTGGCTGTCAACAGATAGCACGAGAACAATCACTATCACTACAGCTTCTGTTGGAGGAGCGTGTGGTGCTCAATTTGGGACAAGAACTATCTGCGCAACACCTTCGGCGGTATGCACGCCTGCAGCCAGAGGCTCGACATGTCAATCGGGTATGTCCACGTTCACAGAAGAACCTTTCTCGCGCTCACAATGGACTCGATAAACAGTCACAGCTACGCCAACGACAATCAGCACTGTTAGCGAGCAGACTGGAACGGGTCTCTGGATGAGCAGTGATTTATCTCGGACAATCTATATTACCACAGCTCCAGTCAACAGTCGCTGTGGAGCTGCATCTAATACTAGAACGGTCTGCGAAAGCCCTTCAGTCGTTTGCGCCCAAACTTCTGGACAAGCCTTTTCTATGTGCAATTCAGGTGAGCAGAACCTGATAACAAACTCTACTGCGAGGCAGTCTTTTGACTCTTTAGTGTCTGGCAGTGCCTGTACCGACAACGACATCTACCGTACAAACCGGTACAGGCGTGTGGATGAGCAGCGATGCTTCTAGGACCATCTTCATCTCGACCGCATCTATTAATGCTAGATGCGGAGCGGCTTCCAACACGAGGACAGTCTGCACAGCTCCGGCAGTATGCACGTCTACCCCCGGTCAAGCCTTTTCAGCATGCACTACCGGTATGTATGTCACGCTATTCTCTTGATAGAGTCTGAAAGTATACTACAGTTGCAGACACAACGTCAACGACAACGACAGCTTCAACAAGCGTACAGACAGGAACAGGTGTCTGGCAGTCTTCAGCCGCATCAACCACTATAGTGATTACTACAGCCTCAGTTGGCGATCGATGCGGGGCAGCTTTCGGCACTCGTACTGTCTGTGCGACTCCTTCAGCAAGCTGTACGACCGTCAGCAATCAAGGCTATTCCTCGTGTTCAGCGGCTCCCACGGCCTCTCGGCCAGTCTTGATCGGTCCTCCGTACGCGACATCTACTGTCCGCTGCCTAGATGGAAGCATCTATCAAGGACCTATGAATCAATGCGCGCTACCCTTCCCGGAATTCCTGGGATATGCTAGCGGTTTCAACTATTCTCAGTACCTCAATGTCGGCCGACAGCCGAAATTCCACATTGAAGCTATTGCACAGCTGGCAGATCAGATGGTCGACCCTATCATCTCACCTGGACAACCTTTCTCCCAACATACTCATACCTTCTTTGGCGGCTCAATGATAAACCCAAACCTTACTTACGAGCAAGCTCAAAACGGCTCTTGTTCGTCTGTCAGCGTGCAGGCGGACAAGTCTTCATACTGGATACCGAGTCTATATGTGCGTACTGCTTAGTCTCGATGCGCAGCTGGATTATAGTCTGAGAGCTGTGCCCGAAGGCCTTCAATGGCACTACATACCAACGACTACAACCGTCACAGCGCTTCTACTACATACTTTCGCACTGGGTATGTCTCATCGCCTGCTCCCGCACATTTAGTAGGCTAAGCTTGCATGCCGCAGGTAATTGACGGTCCGCCGGAAATCAAGCCATTCGAAGAAGTTATCTACCCTTTCCCGAAAGGTTTTAGACAGCTCATCGGTAACCCTGCGCGGAAGACGTATGATCCGAACAATATAGCGCACGCCAGAAGCGGATCTTACTTCTGCTGGCAGACCAACGGGACGGTCACATATTCTACAGCCTTCCCGACTGGATGTACAGCTGTGCAGGCCATAAGCGTGACTCCACCTTGCTGGGACGGAGTGAATCTGTATCTGCAAGACAGTGCCCACATGGCAGTACGTCACAATACGCTCCATGTAGCCATTACCTTGCTGACGTTAATACCTCTAGTATTCCGTCAACTTCCAAAATGAAGCACAAGGCGAAGGTGGTTGGTGTCCTCCGTCACACCCCGTCCGTCTACCTCAGATCATGTTCGAAAGCACTTTCGACACGACCACCGTGACTGGCAATTTCTCATTTGTCTTTGCAAATGGCGACACAACAGGCTACGGGATGCACGCAGACTTCTTCAACGGTTGGGATATTGACGTTCTTCAAGCCGCGATCAACGCCGTTTACGTCAAAGGCGCTACTCCAGCAACATCGCAGTATTACGATCTCAGTTCTGCGGAAATGATGGCTTTCAATAACCCTAGCTCGGATATAGGATACCTCTATTGGTATGCACTTCAGTGCAGAATCGAGCAACCCATGGTCGCTGGTGGATTTGATCAGCCCGCTTCGCGTCGGACATACTACACCAAACTTCCTGGATGCAATCCCCTGTGGAGCTCTGGTCCCAAGCCCACATGTTAAGGGACAGACTGGATCGACGGAAGCTTGCCTAGTGTCTTCTACTCCGGTCTCTTCAACAAAACATCAGAAGAGACAATCATACAGGCGTACATACGTCCGAACATCTCAGCGCCTCCTCGATGCCGCAGCGAAGCCCTACACAAGGTGCCAAGCTACGTCGAATCGCCATACCTCTACATTTCTCCTAAAGCGTGGGTTTTGAGCAGGGCGAGCCAGACAGGGATGACGAAACCTATTCAAACCGGCCTGAGAGCCATGCTTGGGCTCTTCGTCGATTCTTATAGCTTCAGAGCCCGCTTTGGAAGAACTTCCATTGGCGATGTGCCCTTTCCTTCTGTAAGACCAGTACAATAGCTAGTCGATGCGGTTTACTTTCATGCAATAGGTAGTAGCTCTTTAGCTGTCTACAGACACTACATTTTTACCCATCAGATCGGTCCAAAAGACACGTTTCGGCTGTACTAGATCAGGCAACTACCGCCAACGTAAAGCGAGTACTTCATTTATCTTGCCAGCATCAGCCTGATAGCATATCCTCGCGTACGATTTGCTTTCAGTCGCTACCTTGCCTAATACCGTCATCATACGTAGCCTAGGTCATGGCCAGCGGCGGTCTACCTCAAGGCTGGCAAGCGCGATGTGAGTGTAACAACGCTTGAACAGATCTACATACCGAGACTTGACTTGCTAACTTCCTGCGGCTTTAGGGGATCCCCAGCTGGGTAGACGCGTGTTTGAGCGTGAGTTCAGGCTGCTCGTGTAAATAGTTGCATAGATTGACACTGGCCATCGTTACATGTCCGTACAGATCCAGAAAGTGGTCGAGTTCAGATGGAACCGCCGTCGTACTCGCCTGGCCTTAACTCGATACCTAGCTTCGACGGCAATCAGCGCTCGTTCAGTCCATCAGGCAGCAGCTTGAACCACCATCCATCGCAAAACAGCGACTTTTCTTCGCCCAATCCCAGCTCGATGCAGGACGCCCAAGGTCTTGGTCCTGGTGGGCCAGCTGCCGGCAAGCCTCGTCGCCAGTATGCAGCCAACCAGACTGCAGCGTATGGATACGATCAACAGGCTGCTATGGCGCAAGGTGCGACGCCGTACGGCCAGCAGTCCTACCCTCAACAGCAAGGACAGCAGCAGCAGCAAGAGGGCCAGTTCTTCAGCCCAGCCTTTGGAGATCCTAACCAGCAAATTCAGCCGCAGCAGTATGGTCAACCAGGTGTTATCGGGCCAGGTGCTCCTGTGCATGCAAGACAGCCATCGTATCCCCAGCAACAACAAGGCCAGGCACCCATGTATGGCCAGCAACCGCAACAACAGCAAATGTACGGCCAACAGCAGCCTGGGCAGGGTGGTATGCAGGGTTTGACAAACCAGTTCTCGCAAATGGGAGTCCAGCAGAGAATGGTGCAGACGACAAATCTCGTAGGATACAACCTGGATCCACGTGGATTGGACGAGCCTCCTCCTGACATCAGACTGCCGCCAAACGTAAGCTTGACCGACTGTGTTCCAGTTACTTTGGAGGATGCGGCTGATATCTCTCTTGCGTTCTGCAGGCCTCCTTTAGCAACTCGCCCAAAATCAACGCTCCGCCATCTTGGCAAAGGAGCACGCTTAATGCGGTGCCTGCGAACCACACGCTCCTGAACAAGTGCAAAATCCCACTCGCCCTCGTCATCACGCCCTATCGCAGCATCAAGCCTCACGAAATCGATGAAGAGTCCGTTCCTCTCGTTTCCGATACAGTCATTGCAAGGTGTCGCAGATGCAGAACCTACATCAATCCATACGTAACATTCATCGAGAACGGCAACAGGTGGAAATGCTGCATGTGCAACTTGTCGAATGAGGTTCCTCAACTGTTTGACTGGGATCAAGTCAAGAACCAGCCTGCCGACAGATGGCAGCGAGCAGAACTCAACAATTCAGTTGTCGACTTCGTTGCGCCTACTGAATATATGGTCCGACCACCCCAGGCTTTGGTCTACGTCTTTCTGATCGATGTATCATATGCGGCGGTCAACTCTGGTAAGGTTCTTTCTCAGTATTTCACCTTTCTTTACTGACATACGTGTTCGCCAAGGCATGGTTGCGACTGCTGCTCGAACTATCCTTGAATCGCTCGATCGCATACCAAACGAAGACAGTCGCACCCGGATATCTTTCATAGCCGTAGACAGCAACCTTCACTTCTTCTTCATGCCACCAGGCTCCACAGAACCAGAAATGCTCGTCGTCGGCGACCTAGACGACGTCTTCCTGCCTAAACCTGCAGATCTGCTGGTCAGCTTGTCCGAAGCAAGAGCCGCTCTGGATAATCTGCTATCGAGGCTTGCGGATATGTTCAAAGATAACCATAACGTAGGAAACGCAATGAGCGCTGGTCTGCAGGCTGCATACAAAATGATTGTGCGTATCATCTGCTTTCGACAGTGAGCCAGAGAACAGTAGCTAACTACTATTTCTATTGTACAGCAAACGATCGGTGGTAAAATTGTGATGCTGTCGGCTTCGCTACCTACGCTAGGACCAGGCGCGCTCAAGAATCGAGAAGATCCCAAAATGTTCGGTACAGCGAAGGAGTCCTCTTTACTTGGTGCAGCGAACAATTGGTACAAGACCTTTGCCATCGACTGCTCTCGCGCACAGGTGTCAGTCGATATGTGGTTGTTTGCATCGAGTTATACGGACGTAGCAACATTGAGTAAGCTTGCCTTCAAAAGGCTTTGCAAAATGCTCCTCCCGTTAACGCAAACACACTTCATCTAGGTTGCTTGCCTCGATACACTGGTGGCCAGACCTACTTCTACCCAGCATTCACAGCAGCTCGCTCCGAAGACGCCCTGAAGTTCGCTCACGAATTCGGAGAAGTACTTTCGCATCCTATCGCGCTCGAAGCAGTCATGCGTGTTCGAACGTCTCGAGGCTTGAAGCTCAGCGCTTTCCACGGAAACTTCTTCGTCCGCTCTACGGATCTTTTGGCGCTTCCAGCTGTTCCTATCGATCAAAGCTATGTTATCGAGCTGGCAATCGAGGATCCTCTCACGCAGCCTTTCATCGTACTGCAGACGGCCGTGCTCAATACTTCCGCGAGCGGTAAGTCTTGCCCGTTGACCATGAGAAGACCGAGTTGTCTGACCTTCGGCTTCGTTGAAATCAGGCGAGAGACGCATTCGAGTCATCACTACTGCCCTTCCAGTAACTACGAGCATCTCGGAAATATATGGTTCAGCAGACCAAATCGCTATTGCAACTGTTCTTGCAAACAAAGCTGTAGAGCGCTCGATGGCTTCCAAGATGGAGGATGCACGCGACGCAGTCACCAACAAAGTTGTCGACATCCTTGGAACGTACAAAGCTGCTATGACGGCTTCGGCTAGCGGCGCATCACCTCAGCTTGTCATAGGAGACAATCTAAAATACCTGCCAATTCTGATGCTTGGCCTTTTGAAACACGTATGTCGCTCTCAATGCGCTATTCTTATGAGCATCTCGCTAACCATTCTCTTTTCACAGGTCGGCCTTAGGCAAAGCACAACCATTCCTAGCGACCTCAGAGCATATGCACAAGCATTGCTTACCACTTTACCCTCCCAACTACTCATTCCATACCTTCATCCTACACTCTACGCGCTACATAGCATGCCGAAAGAATGTGGTATTCCTGGTGATGAAGGCGTATTGCTGCCAGCACCGCTCAATCTTACTAGCGAAAGACTTGATAGACATGGTTTGTACCTTATTGAAGACGGCCAGAATATGTTCCTCTGGATCGGAAGGGCGGCAGTGCCGGCTCTGGTGAACGACGCGTTCGGCCTGGGATCATACGAAGAGGTGAGGGCTGGCAAGGTAAGTCCTTCTCTTTTATCTTTCATAAGAGCACTGTGACCAAGCTAAGCCGTCCCCTTAAATCCGCAGACCACGCTACCAGTGCTCGAGAACTCGTTCAATCAGCGCATAAACGCAATCATCGGCAAATTACGAGAAATGCGACGTTCACCGTACTGGCCACATCTATATGTCGTGAAAGAGGATGGCGAGCCGGCGTTGAGAATGTGGGCACTGAGTGCGCTCATTGAAGACAGGACAGACGGCTTGCCCAGCTATAGAGAATACTTGGAGACGTTACGGAACAAGGTCAGTGTTCTCTGATGATGTCCTCGTCGGGTTCCGCAGCTAATGCAATTTGTGTCGACTTATCAGGTCAATTCGGGCTCCTTCAGCTAGACGTTTTACGCAGAGGTTGCAAAGTTAGAGGGTCTGCAACGTATGTCAGTGTTCGTGTAACGAAGATAATGAACGATATATGCAAGGAATCATGGGATAAGCGATCTCTGAATCGGTGCTTTGATAGGCGTGTGTTGGTTCGCAGCCTCAGCGCGGAACATCTGCCTATGCTTCAGACGCAAAATCTGAAAAGATGTACTCATACATTCTTAGAGATTCATGATGGCCCAGACTACTTTCGCAGCTTATTGCTATGACTCTGTGATCCTTTCGTCCGCCCAACTCCTGCTCAAAGACGAAGACCTTGCTGGAGTTGCTACCAAATCATCATCATGATAGTAGTGTCGCAATGAATTCAGGCTCCAAGCTTCAGGTACAACGACACTTTGCCTCCATCACCTGCCCTATAAGTGCATGCATTTGGCGATTTTTCCGCAGTGGCAGTCGCAGCCCACTAAGGCCTACGTCTACGTCTACCTTCTGATGTCGACCTCTTCTACCTTCCTGCTGCTGGTCTTTTGACATTCAAGATGATGCTGTTTTCTGGACTGGCACTGACGGCACTCTGCCTGCTCGAGCACCCTTTTCAAGTAGAAGCAGCTGCTGTCGCGGGTGATCGTCGTAGACAGGTGTGCCTATGAAGCTATTACTGCAGCAGTTCTGCAAGCCTTCGCACTGGTCTGACTGCTTCCTTCCAACTGTCTCGCATCGCTCTTTCCCTACGATATGGTTCCAACAACGCCGTTACGCTTCACCACGTCTCCTCGCCATCAACGACTGTCATTGCGATGTCCGATTCTCTAGGTGTCAGGTGCGACTCGGCTGAATCGATAGTGATGCTCAAAGGCATTTGCTGACTTCTCACATCTGTATTGCAGGCATTCCGTTTCCTTCGACATCGACCGCAGCGAGTCCTACGTCGACAGGTCCTGAGTTTCATCCTCCTTCCGCAACCTCTCCTCCCAATGCATCAGTTACATGCCTCGATGGCACACCTTACGCTGGCCCTATGCATATCTGTCAATTGCCGTACAAGAGTAGTCTAGGTTATGCTAGCGGCTTCAACTACAGTCAATACCTCGATGTCGGACGTCAACCAAGGTTTCATATCGAAGGAGTAGCGGAGATAGTGGACGAGCGTGTCGATCCTATCATCTCGCCTGGGGCAGACTTCTCGGCACATTCACATGCTGTTCTTGGCAACTCCCTGTTCAACACCAACCTTACATACGATCAAACGCAGGAAGCCAATTGTACTTCGATCAGTATCGCTGCAGATCACTCCTCGTATTGGATACCTGCGGTCTATGTACGTCGCTTATACTGGGGAATTCCTAATCATAAGCTGTACTTACTAAGATGCATTACGAAGGCCTATAATACCACACATTTCCAGCGCATAAACCCAGGCTACCGCTTTTATTACCTCATGTCGCATTGGGTACGCGCAATGTCCGGTCCAAGATCACCATGTCTACAACAACTAACACTCTCATTGCTTTACAGGTCATCGATGCGCCTGCCGACATGCGACCCTTCGAAGAACCGATCGCTGCATTCCCACACGGCTTCAGACAGCTTATCGGCGATCCTTTCCTGAAGGAATACGATCCGAACAATATAGCACATACTCGGACGACTATGTTCTCATGCCAGTATTACAATGGTTCATATGATTACCAGCCCGGTTTTCCTGCCCAGCCATCAGAGTGCATAAGTGTTGCTGTCAATGTGGGGAATCCGGGATGCTGGGATGGTCAGAATCTCTATCTGAACAACAGCGCACATGTAGCGGTAGGTTTATTCGCCATCTTCTGTTGAAGCACGAGGCTTACTTACGGTTTGTTCGAATCAAGTGGCCCGTCAATTTCCAGAATGAACAGCAAGGCGAAGCTGGCTTCTGTCCAGAAACACATCCTGTTCGTCTCCCACAAGTACAGTTCGAAGTGACGATGGGCATGGCGCAGGTTGTGTTGGAGGGCACTTGGCAGTTGATTTTAGCGAATGGAGGTGGGTCTCGCTACAACTGACTCTAGCTCTGTTTCCGGTCTTCTGACGATTGTCGGTCTGTCAGATCTCACTGGCTTCGGAATGCATGCCGACTTTTACAATGGCTGGGATACCGATGTCCTTCAAACAGCCATCAACACCGTCTATTCTCAAGGTGCAACACCCGAGACTTCTATTTACCAAGATCTCAGCTCGATCGACATTCCTGCGTTCGAACTGCCTTCTACAGATCTTGCCGTCCTAGCTGGGATTGCCCAGAGCTGCGAGATGGAAGCTCCTATCGTGGAACTAGGAGTCGCGAAACCTTACAACCAGACGTATATCACGACAGCCCTGCCGGGATGTAACTTGCCGTGGGAATTCGGACCAAAGCCAACGTGCTAAACACAGTCGGATACGGTCAATGTAGTCATACGGACAGTATCGCGCATGCGTCGGAAGTCATAGAATGTCTACGTATGCAGGCTTGTATCTCTACAATCATCTGTAACTACCATATGCAGCGCAAGCAGTAACGAAAAAGACTATACGACGACAAATTGAAACACTAATAACCTCTACGCGGCTTGCGCTAACGAATCTTTCAAGGCTATCCGACGGGATGCCGATCTACAAAATGAAGTCCATGGATGACAAGTCATCATCTTCTCTAAGCATCACTCTAGCGTATTCTAAGTATAGTCTAAACATGTAAGCCTGCATATCTTCCATTCGCCAATGATCCAGCGTCCATTGTCTACCAGCTGTGCCGATTTCTCGACCTAGATCATCATGGCCGGAAGAATACTCATCGCCGATAAAGAAGGATGCAATGGAGCTGTCACCACACATGACTCAGATTGTGTATAGATCAGATCAAGAGGAGAAAGCTTACTGCAGATCAGTATAGTCCAACTTGAGTGGGATGTAGCTGCAGAGACCAGATACCGGATGAGCTTTCATATTAGCTCCTCGGGTGCAGAAGCTAAGACTCACTGCAGCCACGGTTGCACTCTATCACTCCACCACTCCACGAATCCCGAACTTTTGAGTACAGCCGAATTTGATCTCATCAATCTATCAAATCTACCACTCCATCCATTCCCATCGATATCAATGACATATTTATATTCATTCGCTTGATCGAATGACATCTCTTCTTTTGTAAAAGGTAAATGCCGAGCCATGCTTTCGCACGTTCCGTCTTCTTTACTGCATTGAAAAGGGCCACCTACGAATGAGATGTCGAAATATTGAGCATTGAGTTGTGATAGAGGCGCGGTGAATGAAGTTAAAGTCGTATTGTCTGATGAGGAGGTGGTGTAAACTGTCTTGAAAACTGTTTGACTGTCTGAATTCGTAAGGAGGTTTAAGCGTTCTCTTTGAGAGCCTCGCCATAATACTCCACGAGAATGTCTAGCACCCGTCACGCTTCCTCTCCATAGAATCTTATTCTGAGACTTGTTCTCCCACTCGGGATCATAGCCATTACTTCTTCCATACTGCGAAAGCGGGCACACAAGCATATCACCGTAGATAGGAGCTTTGGAATGTGAAAACAGAGGCCATAGATCCGAAGGCCAGGGTCCTATACCGTAGTTGTTCGTGAAAGAATGCAGGTGCTCGTTTAAGGGGTGTTGACAGAAATCGGAAGTTGCATGCGTGTCGGTAATGAACGAGGGATCGGGGATGCTGGAGTAAGGCTGGATGCCGGCGATGGCATTGCGGTGGGCGGAATCAGGAGGACACATGGCTTGCCAGCCGGTGAACTCTGAAGAACGCGTCAGAACGATACGTATATTGGCTATCTTAAACAGAGTAAAGGCGGTCATGAGAGCTTACCTACTAAGCCTCGCCCGATAATATACTGATCTTTCGACAAGACTGTAGGTATAGCGGCATCTTCAGATTCCAGCTCCATGGCGAATGGCCGTGAAGCGCGTCTCACCTCTTCCCTCCTTTGCCAGCGTCTCCAACTGCAGCCTCCTCTCGCCTGACAGATGCATTGCCGGACCATCCTGTTCACTTATCGTAATATTCAAATCCGGCAACCATCCCAGAAACGGCTCTAGTAATTCAATCTGTTCATGAGCTCTCTTGCTGTTCTTTGCACCTCCCGTGATTCCTCCTTCTTCTACACTTGCTATTTGTCCATTCACAACATGTAGCGTGAATGATCCTTTCTGGATATTGTTGTTTGGATCAGACATGATTGTGGAGGAACGTGTGCGAAGAAGACTTGGTGGCATGCCTAGAAAGGGCAAGATGTCCCTATTTATTTGATCATAGTTGTCCACTAGAATCACGTCGTTTTCTTGCGCGAATGCGAACCTTCGGCGCGTGCACAATCCTCTTCGTTAGTCACCGGCAAGTGAGATCATAAGAGTAAGATAGCATTGGGATACTCACCACTTGTCGAAACCTTTCGGAGGCGCTCTCTCATATTTCCTTCGATAAGTAGCTACGGCTTCTTGTAGCGTCCTACTCTGACTCTGCACTTTCTCCTCCCATTGTTTCTTCGCATTTTGTATAAGATGGAGTATAGGATGCACTACTTGAATATCTGGATTCGCGCCTGGCCGTGCTTTGTCCGCTAGGTATATAAGGCCGTCTTTTTGGAGGAAAGCATCATTCGCAGACAGGACACGACGCGTGTTTTCTTGAACTAAGGATGATTGTGTTAATTCAGAAGTAGTAGTACTTGGTTCTGGCGAGGTTGTCCATGTATGATATAGCCAAATTGATACGAGGATAAAGGCAGTGATTGAGATTGAACGGAAGGGAGTATGCAGAGGATACGTAGAAGGTGAAGTCCGTTTCCTGGGAGGACTACCACTACCACTGGGACTGCTCAAAAGCATTTCTCCCCTGCTTTTTAGAGCTGACCCAGAACAATAGAAAGTGCCGACCCGCAACTCTATCGCGCGCTGAATAGGACGAGGAGGATGACTTCTATACGTGAATTGTTGTGGTATATCGTCTAGCTATCGATGCATCAGAATCAGGTTGGGAATGATCAAGCAGTACGGTCAGACGCGGCCTGCGCGTAGATGGCCTTTTGAACTGAAGCGAGGTCAAACAACAATACACTGAAGTAGCGTGAGAAAATGCGTTTCGCATGCATTGCTTGCTTGCAACCATTGGAGAAAAGGATAATAGATACACATTGAAGGATATAGAAGTGAGAGGAAAACATCTTGCTTGAAGATACCGATAGCGAAGCCTGTCGTCATCGGTTGATGTGTAGTCTAATCAATAGTGAATAATGGATAATGGAGTGCATGAGAACACGGTAGGTAGTCTAGACCGTATGAATGCTGCAGAAGCTTGGAAGAAAGGGGGGGAAAGAAAAACGATGTCTAGAACTGAAGAAACTGAATGCAAAAAGAACTACCCTGCGTTGTTTTTTGTAACTGCTTGTAAACGAGACTACTTCTAGAGGATAGAGAACGTGGCTTCCAGGCCAGAAAGGATGGAGGAGTGGCTCATGCCTCGACTTTGTAAGCGTCAATCCTGAACATCGTAGAGTTTATAGGAGTAGTCTTGCCGAGGACTGTGGGCAAGGTATACGAGGCTCAGTTTACAAACAACCGGAAGAAAGACATGAAAACCCACTGGTCGTACCATTCCCGAATGCACTTCCACCGCTCGACGCGTTCTGAAATGACATGACGAGTGCATCCGTACTGAAGTTTGTCGATAGTGGCGTCTGAGCCATTGCGAAAACGATACTTCCACCCAAACTCTGCGGCAGTGCGAAAGAATATGTAGCGGATAAGAGTGTCTCTTCTGGGCTGGAAGAGTTGGTGGCTGTCGTGTTTGACAGCCCGAAGAGGGCACTGCCGAAGGGGAGGATGGTTGCGTTGAGCGAACCGCGGACATGCCCGCCTACAATGTTGCGCGACAGAACAGAGCCGTCGGATCCTGTTTTATTGCCTAGACTGATGAAGGAGGTCTGTAAGAATATACTCTCGTTAGCTATATATACACACAAGAGAGAAGAGTGTGTAACTCACGAGAAGATAGTCTGCAGTGATGACTGCTGTTGAGGATGAAGGAGCTGCTGAAGCGGCGCTTGACGACGCCGAGACTGCAACTTTGGTAGCAGCAGGAGGCGTAGTTGGTACTGTGCTTGTAGAAGTAGACGTGACATCTAATGTAGAGGTTACTTTGACGGTCTTTGCGAAGCCCGAACTCGACGATGCAGGAGGAGGAGTAGAAGATGTAGTTGTTGCGACAGAAGCGGGAGGGATGACTGTAACTGCATCATCATTGTTTGCACCATCTGACAGGCAGTTTGCAGCATCTGGAAGAGGAGCCATGACTGATCTATCCAGATTGAGGTCTTTACCCTGTCCATCCGACAAGAAACCAAAGGTTGCAAACTCTGTATCTGCCTTCAATTTAATCTGAATAGGGAAACTAGCAGCATCTTTTGATGTTATTCCATTTATGCTTTGCAGAGGCGTAACCTTCTCCAATACATCCGCTAAATTGACCACGCCTGATCCTAGTGAATCGGCGTCTTGTGGAGAGAGGAATAAGAGTGTTTTGGATCCAGTGTCGTCTGTGTCAAAGAAGAAGATGGTGCTCTCTTCGCATTGATGCAAGGAGCCTGGGATGGTACCGCGCATGTTTGACAAGGTCGCTTTGACGAGCGAGGTCGTCAAGGCAGAGACGGCGAGGAGGGACTTGAACATCATGATGGATTGCTACTACTGAATGAGTGTTGTCTTGCGAATGAAAGTGAGTCGATTGCTCAAGCGACCAGCGAAGAGCGACAGAGGTAGAGATGGGACGAAGAAGAGAAGCAGTCAGGGCGAGTTTGGCCTGTTGATCCCTGACGGCAGGTACGATGCACAGAAGTTGAAGGGAAATGGAAGAAGTAGAAGCAGCAGGATAATAATCTACAAGCTACATAGGCTACCTTCACAGCCATCGTCCAGCGTATGGCATGCCGGAGCGATGGTCTTGCGTGTAAAGAGCATGCCTGGGCAGAAGAAGGAGACGCGTCCATCTGACATTGATAGATGGACGACGTTGCAATGTAGATGTATATGCTTTATATCCATGTAGATTGCAAGGCTAGATCTTGCGACAGCCAATAGTACTGTCCGTGTTTCAGCGTGTTTTCGTCGTTTCAGATTGTTGCCAATTCTCATGCAATACCATTCAGCCAGCGAACAGGTTCTTCCTTGTTGAAGCTGCTGCAGTCACGATGAGCACATCGCAGAAAGTCGCACAAAGCAGCAATGCGACGTCGCTAGATTCGCAGAGGTGAAGCAATACCAGATCAGCGCAAAGTGTCAAGCTGATGATTGTGTGCAGCCAATCTGCCCTCGTCAAGCTCATCTTCTTCACACTGGCTATGGTCATCGCGCCCATATCGACCTACTTCCTCAGCTTGAAACACATATGGGGAGGTGCGCTACACCCGCCCATACTTCAAAAGATGATAGTAATGCTGATATGTATGTGAATGGACAGCCCAAAACACGACATACGCTGCTGTATCAGCTGCTATCATAGCCAACCTCGTCGTATTCGCATACATCGTCACGGCACTCAAAGAGGATATGGGCAGCAGCAGCAGTGATAGCACGAGTAAACCACCAACAACACTAGAGAAGAAGAAGGAATAGAAAGACTTCAACTTACCTTCCTGTGCAATGTCGTTCTTAAAAAGCGTTGGAGAGGTCTCTTTGATTACTAAGCATTGACGCTCAGGACCCATTCACGACTTCAGGGATCTCATCCCACATTTACAACGGTCAGCCCAGGCGTAGATCGACTCCACCTGCTGCTATTGATCAAAATCCGGCGACGCGATCCTTCCTGTACCCTTCCTTCCGTCTGGCCTGTGCAAAGTCTAGCCCTCTTACATATGCTCAATGCAACACCGGCCAGTGACTGCAGTGTATACTCTCCTTTCCTTCTTACTTCTTACATCCCTACCTGCATCAGACTCGTCCCACGCTCACACAGCAATCCACGCTCATTCCAGGCTGACCAACATCAGCACACTACCGCGATACTAGTGCCTTCCTACTCCTTCTGTTTCCCTTCGACTCTTGTTCAAGCATCTCCGGGGAGATGTATCTTTCACGGGCCTGGCTCTCGTTGCTATCCTCTGCCTTCCTCTTCACGGGAGTTCTAGCCAACGCTGCACAACCACTACATCTACATGTCGGCGGCCACCTCAGCAGCAGACCTACCACTGCGGAGTTGACACGCAAGGCGATACAAGCACGATAATTCAAATATGGCTCAAAACTCACTCACAAAAGACGAGAGGATTTCGAAATCATCGAAAGCTGTCCTCCGTGAGTCATGTCTTAGTCTTACACATCAAGATCTGTGCTGGAAATGAAGGCTTTTGACTGTGTGCTTTGCAGCCTCCCGGTCCCAACCCTGGGATGCAAGAGCTGCACAACCTGCAGAGGTGGGTCTGTGTACACTCAAGCATATTTCGTGGCATAGCTCATGTTTTACTTGGCCATACAGACCAAGGCGCTCCATGCTGTGCTTCCCCAACCAACGATGAGTACAGTTGCGGTACCTGCATATCAGACCAAAAGCAATGCGAGACAGGGGCATCTTGCACAAATGGAGTCTGCTCGAAAACTTGCGACAAGCCGGGTTACCTAGGAGCGACAGCTGGAGAGTGCCGTGAGTTGGAAGAATGACCGCTCTGGACACGTAGCAAGCCCGCTGATGCTTTCATTATTTCTGTGTTGATATTAGGTGATGCGACGCAATTGCAATTTATGCAATGCCCTCTCACCCTAGCAGATGGACCGGGCTGTACGCTGACAGGTGCTAATACCAACATGTCTCCAGACGGAGGCGGAACCGGTACCATCTTTTGTCAGTACGCGTGCCCCGGTCCAAATGGCAACGATCTTGGGGTCTTGTGAGTTGTCGCAGTTTTGCTTCCTTTGCTTTCTGGACATGCTAAGCGAAATATATACCGGTTGCTGACTATGTACCGCCGCCCCGATTTTATAGGCTCTGTTACGTTTCAGGCTCCACTGGTAAGTGGATGTCCATCTATCGGAAAGGGCAGCGCAGCTCAATAGAACGATACCCCGTATCTTATCAGGTCAAACTACATTGCAGCAGACATTCGGCTCCGTTGCGGCAAATACCAAGTGCCCTGCTCAGATCGGTCGATCCAGTACCACGTAAGTCTACCGCGTTATAATCACCATGTTGGCCTCTCGCTCCGGCTAACTTAGGAGTATATTGTGAATCTAGCGGAATGGGCTGCGGGTCGACGGCCTCTTGTTCAAGGACGGTAACGCTGGCAGGTAACCAACTTGCTTTGAATAATGGAGCCGTAAGTACCGATGTCCATTTTTCCAGCGGTGCTCTCCGCTCGACCCCATGACATGTGCGCTTATTGGATACCTTACTTTTCCAGATCGGTAAATTCAGCACAGCGACAGGGACCTACGCATATGATCTGGGTTGCTACTATACTTCTCCTGATTACTCGAGCTACGTATATTGCGGCTGGGACCAGAAGACAGGCAATCCCGGAGGAACTTATGGCGGCGACCCATCCGGGAAACCACTGGATGCTGATGTATTAGCTGCTGCATTTGGGACTCACCTCGATATTGCTATGGACTCTTACTGTCTTGACGCAAGCGAAACCCCTGCGAACGATGCTCCAGCTGGAAGATAATTACCACACACCTTGGCATTGACGCTGCTGTCGGACACAAGTGCGATGCAAGCACTGTCTAGAATTTGTCATATCAAGTACACTACTCTTTTACAAGCTTCTTTAGCGTCCTGTCGCTACGGATAAGCTGCATGCCTTATAGTTTGGTTTTCTGAATTCCGAAATCCTTGTGTCCTAGATGCAGTTACATTCTTACGGCCGTCTCTTAACTCTCTTTGCCCTATCTCTGCGGGATGCTTTCCCTCTTTGCTCCTCACCGTTTCACGAACAAAGCAGCCGTCTTTCTTGCTGTTACGCCGACTCGACATTCAGACTGACCTGCAAACCACCTTCCTTCTTCTTATTATCACTTCGAGCTGAAAGAGAGAAGGACTGCAAGACCACACGTACGTCAGACGCAGTCGATGAACATTCGCCCTCCAGCTGGAAAAGCTTGCTCGACCTATGCGTGCTATGCAGATGCCTAGATGGATATGCTGTATAGCATATCAATACGCTGATGACACACTGAGGTCTTTCAGAGCCTTACATATTTCAGAAGTCTAGGATGCTTGAGAAAACCATTGTGTCTTTAGATTCCTTCTGAAGTCATTCAAAAGGCAGAGTGATCTCGCAGCATATCCAACAATGCATCTTTCAAAACAAAACAATTGACCGCTGTCAATCTTCCCGGCAAGGGACCTCCTGCGCCGCGACGCGACCTTCCCAGCTTCCCCTGGTTGAGGTCTCGAGGCTGCCTGGACCTTTTCCGTACCTGCACAACACCGCACCGTCTGACTAAAGTTGCCGGCTCTCCCTCTTCTTCTCTCTCCCTCCCCGTCCTTTCCTTCACACCAAAAAGTAGTCTCTTTCTTCTCCCTCACACGCTCACACAGCACCACACTCGTCTCAAGTTCATCACTCACAGAACTGTGCCTCCTTCGCCTTTTCTCTGAGCTCACTCTACTCTCTTCCCCTTTATTGCGAATACGGATGTACTTCCAACGGACTTGGTTTTTCCTCCTACCATGCGCTTTCCTTTTCACAGGCGTTCTAGCCAACACAGCACACCCTGCAAATACCGACAAGCTCATTAGCAGCAGTAAAACCACCTCTGCATACTTGGCCCGCCGGGCTATTCAAGCAAGACAGTTTAGATATGGGTCGAAATCAAGTCACAAGAAGCGAGAAGAGGCTAAGAGCTGTCCTCCGTGAGCTCCTATACTGGTGCAGCATGCAAGCCCTTAAATGACGCCATCTGTTCTGATCTCCGCAGATTACCGTTACCGACATTGGGGTGTCAGAGCTGTGCGACCTGCAGGGGTACGTCCTCACTGTCTTCGTTGCTCGCAGCTGTATGCTTATCAGACTCTATTAATCGTGTCAAACAGACCAGGCTGTTCCATACTGCGCTTCCCCATCAAACGACGAGAACAGCTGCGGTACCTGCATAACCGATATCAAGCAATGCGAGACAGGGTCTTCATGCACGAATGGAGTCTGCTCAACCACTTGCGACAAGCCGGGTTACCTGGGAGAGACAGCTGGCCAATGCCGTAAGCGAAGGACGACCGCTATAGCCATGTAGCTTTCTCGCTGATGGTTCGTTCTACTCGTGTGTACCAGGTGACGCTACTGAATTGCAATACATGCAGTGCCCCCTGACCCTAGCAGACGGACCTGGCTGCATGCTGGTATCGGCTAATACCAACATGGATGCGGATGGACGCGGCACGGGTACAGTGTATTGTCAGTACGACTGCCCCAGTCCCAATACATACGAGACTGGCGTTTTGTATGTTGTCACATTTGTCCGAAGCGCAATATCTTTGTCGCTGACAACGGTATATTGCCTCCAACCCTTCAGGCTCTGTTACAACTCGGGCTCGTCTGGTAGGTGATACCTAGCCTTGAGGCCGCATTACTTGGCGATCTAATACTGATACCGCCTTCGGTCAGGTCAAAATACTTACTCGCAAGAATTCGGCTCCTTTACAGGAAGCCACAAATGCGATACGAGCATCGGTCGGTCCGGCACCACGTAGGTGTACCGTTCCATTGTTATTGTGTCGCATCTCGCCTCTACTGACCAAGCATATCGTGAATCTAGCGGAATGGGCTGCGGGTCGACGGCCTCTTGTCCAAGGACGGTGATGCTGGAAGGGAGCCAACTCGATCTTCAAAACGGAGGGGTGAGTACACAAATCTATTCTTCCTGCTCTTCGCTAAGATATGAGCGCTTACCGGATACCTTACTTCTCTAGATCAATAAATACCTCACGCCGGCAGGGACTTATGCATATGAAATGGGCTGCTACTATGCTCCTCCTAATTACTCGAGCTACGTATACTGCGGTTGGGACCAGACCACCGGCAATCCCAGCTCTCCTTATGGCGCCGATGCAGCTGGGCACCCGCTGGATGCTGCCACAGTGGCTGCCATATGCGGAGACCACCTCGATATTGCTATGGACTCTTACTGCCTTGACGACGGCGAAAACACTGACAATGGCCCTCATGCCATAAAGTAAAAAACCAGGCAGCTTGGCATTCGACACTGCTGTCGAAAGTAAGCCAGATTCAGGCGATACTAGATGTTGCTATCCCAAGTATAGTACACTATAAGCTTCCTCGTGCCCCCGTCACTACCGATAGACCTCGCACAACATGCTTCAGCCTTCAGTCCCGTTTTCCTGAACTTCGAATGCTCGTGTCCTAGACGCGTTCACATATATAGAGTAAAATTGTAATTTCTTTATGCTATGCTAGCGACATGCGCTTTTAGTTTTCTGCCTATGTTCTGTGAACAAAGCACCATCTTCTTGCTTTACTGCGATTCATCGAGCATATCGGCCTGCAGACCCACATTCGTTCTTCGTTCTTCTTCGCACTTCTCACTTCGAGGCAGCTGGTTCTGGCCTCGTCTACTATCGCTGCAAGCTCAGCCCGCGACACGCCGTTCGCATCGCATTAGATCGCATCAGCCAGGCTTTTTGGAACACATAGATACTGCACTGCATCTGTATCATACTGCATACACCGCATACCTATCCCATCAAGGTTCAGACGAAACACCACAAGGACTGTCTGAGCGCGACGCGACAGGAAACGACGACAAACAACAACTTAGAGGCTTCAGTATACCTGCTCCCAGGAAGATTCTCGACGTCTTACAATAGCACGCTGTACTCACAATGTTACGATATCGGCATCTCTTTCTTTCGTTCTTTCTACTCTGGGTCGCGGTTCATGCGGCCCAAGCTGCTTCTTCAGGTTCGCTTAGACAGCCGCTGAGGAAAGGCCAACACAACGTGACTACGTCGTGTACGTGTGTACCTCTTCCTCCGTACTGCGACGCGATTGACCCTAATGTCTGTTCCGGCATGTTTGTGAAACCAGCATCCCGTGCACCTAAAGTAACCAACCCACCTGTCCCAGCTTCGTCTACCAAACCCCAAGTAAAATGCCTGAATGGTAAACCCTATCTCGGCCCAAACCATCCGTGTAACCTGCCTATCCAATCCAAACTAGCCTACGCCTCAGGCTTCAACTATTCCCAGTACCTACGCGTCCAGCTACAGCCTAAGTTCCACCTGGAAGGTGTCGCAGAATTGGTGGATGAGAGAGTTGATCCGATCATCAGCCCGGGAGTTGGAACGGTTTCTGGACATACGCATACTGTTTTCGGAGGAAGTAACTTCGCGAGCGATCTTACCTATGATAAAGCGAGAGCGGGTCAATGTACTAGCATTAGCGTGCAGGCTGGTATGTGGGCAGTTAGTCACGATTTCGCTATGAGAACTTCTGACGCGTCCCCTGTGAACCAGACAAGTCGTCATATTGGATTCCAAGCATATACGTATGCGTACGATCAAGATAGCTGGCAGGAATATGTCCGCTAATACACACCTCGTCTATTGATCAGGCCCAAACAGTCAAAGGCTTTCAGAGAATACCGATTGCACAACGCTTCTACTACATCATGAACCATTGGGTAAGCGCCCTTGTAAGTTCCGCCAAGCCTGTTCAGCAAGCTGACCTCTACGGTGTCCTCTGGCATCAAGGCCATCGATGCGCCAGCCGGTCTAAAGCCGTTCGAAGAGACAGTCCAAGCATTTCCTAAAGGTTTCCGCCAGATGATTGGCGATCCAGCACGCAAGACACCTCTCAAGAACTCGTATATCCAGCCACATATATTCTGGTGCATGCCCAAGAACGCACCTGCCTTCAGCTCGCAAACCTTCCCAAAAGGATGTGAGTACATCAAAATGACGAGTATGATGCCGCCTTGTTGGGACGGGAAGAACATGTGGTTGGAGAATAGCGCGCATACTGCTGTGAGTTGAAACCTCAAACGGCTGAAACACGCACCTGGAACAAAGCTGATGGACCTACTGATCGCCTGCAGTGGGCTGTCAACTTCCAAAGCGAGCCTCAGATGGAAGGCGGATTCTGTCCCGAGACGCATCCTATTCGCATTCCATCGATATTGTTCGAAAGCAACCTCGATCTCTCTTCTTTCGGCGGCTCATACACTCTGATCTTCGCCAATGGGGACACGACAGGCTATGGCAACCACGCCGACTTTTTCAACGGCTGGGATATTCCGACTTTACAAGCCGGTATAGACGAAGTCTTTCTTAAGGGAAGCACGCCTGATAAATCGCAATATCAAGATGCCTCATCTGCAGATATGAAGGCATTTGAAGACTCTACCAGCAATATACTGGGACTCGCGATACTTGCGCAAAGCTGTAAATTTCCCAAAGAGCAAGTTGTCGCTCCTGGTATTGCGAATCCATTCGATATGAAAACACCGCAGGTCTTAAAGACGCTACCGGGATGCAATAAGCCATGGGCTTCTGGTCCAAAACCAACCTGCTAAAGATGGCATGTATGAACATGGTCAGCCAGCTTGATGCTGGCATAAGGAACTTCTTGTCATCACACGATAGACTCGACTATATTACACGATCTGCGCATTGTTGGCATGTAATCGCAGGTCGATGAATGCCTGCATATTATAGCATGGCATGCAGGGAAGCACAGGGTAGTGCCTCCTTACGTACTAATGTCTGTCTAGCAGTCCCACGGTGGAGTGTAACATGAGCGTAAACGGCATTGTATACTAGAGAGGCCTGAAGATGATTATTATGTCATAGCGGTAGTCGGCATGCCTGTCCTTCGTATAGTCAACGCTGTCCGCTGGAGGGACTGGCTTTATCGAGCCTCTTTGCTGCATATTACTACCTGCCGACACACACTCGTGGAACTGGAAGGCCGTCCTAAGGCATGGACTGGCGACCCTCATGAAGGTGTGGATGGCGACCTTCTGGGTGCTATCAGCTTTTTGCGAACTTGTCCCTGATTTCCGCTGTCTCCTCTGCCGAATTCTATCTGCGGAAAGAGCCACTAAACCGGCTGTGCCATGGTTTCTTGTTTGATATCTCAGTCTCCATAATCTATGCCAGGCACCCTGCACCACAGATTGCACGTCATTTCCTTGTGCATATCCAAGCAGGTAAAGAGCTGATTATATTGTTCTGATACTTTTCCTTTGACTCTATGCCATCCCGTAAGCGTGATGACCATTCTTTTCGCCAGGTTTGGTGCTAACAATCTGTTTATGACTTCTTCCGCATTGGAGAAGAGCTCGCATCGGACTTCGTTTGTCGCTAGTAGGGATTCACTGGCATCTGCTACTGCCATGCTGATTCTTTCTGGTCTCTTCTGGTGCGGAATCGCATGTTTGATATAGTCTGACTCGAGAAGCGGCAGACCAAGATTCATGTAGATAATCGTATAATGGAGAGTCTCGTATGGCCTTCGTACAATTACGCCATGGCCATGCTTTGTAAGATCAACCGTGACAAAGTCAGGTAGGATGATCGATCGATTGGCTAGCTGGGATTCAGCGTCAGAGTTGAGAGCAGAAGACGGCGCTACCTACTTACGACCGCGACCTGTGCAAACAAAGCAAACTGCCTCCGGATCTCGGAGGGAGTACCGCTTAGAGCAGGAAGGCGTAGGATTTTGGGCGGATTGCTATAGTAGCCTTGGTAATCGTTAAAATACTGCATCAAGGGATGCATCAGCCAGGTGGCCCCAACATGCAGCGCTAGGCACCACGCACTCCATATTCACGCGCAAAGAGCGTCTTGTAGGTACTATTAGACGACAATACCATTGATAAATTGCTCCTAGCCTCGACATATGGAACACTCACTGATCCCCGCCGCACGTCGTATGAAAACCGGCCGAATCGATATGCGAGAGTGTTTTCTCCCATGTTCGATCGTGGAAGGGATAGACCACATCGTGCGGCAGAATCTGAACTGTGATTCCCTCTGGGGATGTAAAATTCCAGCTTGTCGAGCCAGCGGTATTGAGCAGCGTGTTTGTATGAGCTTGATCTCGCGATTTGGCTTGCATGTCCAGCTCTATGATCTTCTCGAAGTGTCGAATGGTAGCTGCTGTTGGTTTGACGTGAAAGAATCCTGCAGACAACAGAGCGTGAGCGCCCGCAACATCGAAGCTTATATCAGTGAATGCACCTGTATTGACGTCATTCTCCCTTGAGACACGAGTATGTCAGGTAATCAACACAGATAGATCGCGTGCTTCATTCTTACAAGCCTTCTGTAGCTATCTGGAGATCAGCACTGTCCAGCGAAGCCATCTTCTCAAGGGGATTTCTACCGTCGAAGTCGAAGTCAGCGTTATGCTCTCAAGTAACATTACATATGCGTAGCTCACGCCTTGAAGAATACGTCGGAGTCGACAAATATAGCATCGCGTCCGGTCGACAAGATATCGGGAAGGCCTGGCTTCGCCGTCAGCAACTCCGATCTCTGTCGTATGTAGAGAATTAGGTACGCACCTCTTATTTTGGGCCATGTTGTATCTGCTATCATCTCTGGCCGGTTATAGAGGTATTCGAGGTAGCAGTGGTACTTTCTTTCTTTTTCGCAGATTTGCTTGCATGCTCCATCGGTGCAGAATGCAATGAGCACATGTGGGCGTCCTTCATATGGCGGTAAAGTCGAGATAAAGTGGTCGAGATAGAGCGTCCCGGCGCTTGCATAGAAGAAGTCGGCCATTGTGATCCAGACCAGAGAATTCGCACGCTTAGGTGCAACGATGTCCAAGAAGGCAGAGAGGGACTGATTGCGCGTTGAAAGCCGCGGCGTCTCCCTTGTTTTCGAGCTCGCCCGGCCTTGTGACAGCAGATTGACTTGGCCATAGACAGCGTCGAGCAGCGACACTACTGCAGACAGAGCACTGCCAAAGACCACCAGCTTGAGCAGTCTTCGCGCGTCGGTCCGCATCTTCACGCCTTGAAGATTGACGTTTTGTTTCTGGCTGGTCGTCCCGGTTACTTGCTTATTTGCATGAATTGGGATTAGGATTTAGGACAGCTCATAGGCAGTGGGTTGGATCTTGACACAAAGGTGGTCGTTTGTGGGCAATGATAGCAGCATGACAGCTTGACATGAAACCGTCAAAACAAGGCGGAGATCAGTTAGGGGAAGAGAGTCCGCTAAAAGATCGAACCTTGCTTGCAGGTACTGGCCTCGTATAAATGCTGTGTTGTTGTTTTCATGGGCTATGATAGGTGATTACGTTGCTTCATCACAATGACTCTGAACGCATACGTTGCCGGTACAAAGATGAATACAATGGATGTTTAGGCTGGTATACAGCTTGTCTATGCTAGCAGCATGAAGCGTGGGTCTTCGATATATTGCTTGACGCGGACAAGGAATGTGACTGCCTCCCTGCCATCCAACAGTCTGTAAGTGCACAAGCGAGCTCAGCATTTGCGAAACCTCGCTATTGGAAGGCATTTCGACGCACCTGTGGTCGTATGTCAGAGCGACGACCTGGGAAATACTGTTAATAGCCATTGAAAGGGTGTCGAGGCGTCTTTCTGCTTACCATGATAGGTCGGATCTCGATCTTGCCGTCCACAACAACGGGCTTCTCTTTGATTGCGTGCATGCCCAAAACAGCAGCTTGAGGCAAGTTGATAATGGGTGTTCCGTAGAGTGAACCGAAGACACCTCCGTTCGAGCTGTAGCCAAACATATTAGCATAGATTAATGTTTGCAGGAATGGATGTGACTAACATGGTGAAGGATCCACCGGCCATATCCTCCAATGTCAGCTTGCCATCTCTAGCCTTCTTGCCGAGGTCTGCGATAGCCTGCTCAATCTCTATAAAGGACATGCCTTCTGCGTTCCTGACGACTGGTGTAACGAGACCCTTAGGCGTCGAGACTGCTACGCTCAGATCTACGTAGTCTCTGTATACGATTTGTTCGCCTGCGCCTGGACCTTCGATAGATGCGTTCGCTGCAGGGATTTCTTGTAGTGCAAGGCAGGATGCTTTTGCGAAGGCTGACATGAAACCAAGCTTGACGCCATGTGTCTTGAGTACTTGATCCTTGTATTGCGATCGCATCTGCATCAAAGAGCTCATGTCGATCTCGTTGAAAGTCGTAAGGGATGCAGCGGCATTTTGTGACTGCTTTAGGCGTTCTGCGATTCTCTTTCGCATAGCGTTCATCTTGACCTGTGCGGGCAACACCGTCAGCATCGAACCTTTGCGATTGAGAGAGAAGGATTATGCGCACTCTCGTCTCTCCTCTGGATCCTGCCGCAGCCTTCTTCTCCGGCTTGGCAGGTTCCTCCTTCTTCTTTGGCTCTGGCTGAGACTTTGGCTGCTTCGATTCTGTTACTTTCGGTTCGGGTCGCGATGGTTGCGCTTCTTTGTTGGCTACCTCAGGTGCAGGCTGCGGTTTCCTGCCCTGGCTACCTTGGCCGGACGCAACATTCTCTTCTGGTGTAGATTCTGCTTTAGCTTTGCTTCCAGAAGAACCTCCACTTGACGAGCCGCCTGGGGCAAGCTTGTACAGATCTTGGCCCACTGAAACCGTCTCGTCCTCTTTTGCCAAGATCTCCACGATTGTACCAGCCTTGGGAGCGTTGATAGTCACGTCAATCTATAGCATAAATGATGCGACAATGGCGACAGGCATCAGCGACTCGCACGAATATAATGCTGAATGCGAGTCGCGCACCTTGTCAGTTTCGATGCTGGCGATCTCTTCATCAGCCTCAACATGGTCTCCAACCTTCTTCATCCATGTCTTGAGTGTTCCCTCGGAGATGGACTCTGCCATTTGCGGTACCTGGATTGTTTCTGGTTCGCCAGCAGGTTCGGACGATGGCTGCTTGCTCTCCTCTTCCTTGGGCGCAGGTTTCGATTCAGATTGCTCTTTCTCGTCTTGTTTCGGTGGTGAAGCAGCATTCTCGTCCTTGCCTGATGATGCGCTCTCTGTGCGGCGGAGGAGAAGTGATGAGCTGGCTAGTCTACGGCCCCGAGGGCGGGAATGTCGAGCTTACCACTTGATCCTCCTTCTGCATCAGGGTCGAGAGTGTACAAATCCTGTCCTACAGCTACGGTGTCATCCTCTTTCGCCAAAACTTCTACCAGCTTGCCGGCTTTTGGTGCATTGATAGAGACGTCAATCTACAGTGTATCATAAGGGAGATTGTAACGTCAATGACAATGCATTTACATAGCGGTTCCTAGTCGAGAATGCCCCACCTTGTCGGTCTCTATGCTTGCGATCTCTTCGTCGGCTTCAACCCAGTCGCCAGGCTTCTTGAGCCATGTTTTCAGTGTGCCCTCAGAGATGGATTCTGCCATTTGCGGGACCTTGATAGTTTCTGGGGCTGGATCGCATACACACAGCGGATCAGCGGACTTTCTTGCGTTTTCGAGCGCTTCTTCACGCACCAGCTAGGCGTGTAGATGTATGAATGGAGTGAGTTGTCGCATTGTAACTGGTTGTAACGTTATAAGCGCTCTTGGACCTTAAACGGTATCTGCCCGGCCTTTCAGGATGATCCCTCACCTAGCCCATGCTGAAGGTGCCGCTGCAACTCGGTGAGCAGACCTGCTGAGCAAAGGTGTCGTACGAGGAAGTGCTGCAGCCTGGAATCTTGCGGTCGTCGTCGCCGTTGATGTCGCGAGTCCTCTTCGAGCCGCCGTGCCCCTCAGCGTCGAGCTTCCAGCAGCAGCAGCATTGATGCTCCGGCTTTGCGCGCAGCAGCGTAACATCTTCAAGTATCGCTTTGTTTTGCTGGTTTAGCAAGGGCTCCTTTGTGCTGGAACCTTTGCGACTAACTTGAGTATGCGAACAGAAAAGAAACCGGAGGCATCGGGGCCAGACGTCAACCTCGAAGAGGCTTTAGGATTCTCACGGATGCTGCAGTGCTCTATTCTACATTTTGGGACATCAGGAATGCTCTGACAATACCATTACTCGTTGAGTCTAGTTCGCAGTCTGAGGCTGGTACGTATATCTTGATGATCTGATCGGCGAGGTAGCCTGCGCTCGTTGGCCCGACTTGTCTTGACTGCAAAAGTCCGACGTTGTTTCTGGCTGCTGCCTGTCTGCCGTAATGCCTTGATGACAGCTCGTCGTCTACCCGTCTTCGTCGCTGAGCCTCCGGGTGATACCGTTTAAAGTGAAATTAGGAAGAAGCCCTCGTTCACGTAAATCCTCCACTCTACTGGCCTCACTGCTGTTGCTCCTGCTACTGCTTGCACTTTCTGCCGACGGCACCTTGAGCCTCTCTGGACTCGGCTGTCTAGAGCTGCTGGTTGAACGAGTTGAGGGAGTACGGCTCGGCGATTCTCTCGCCAGCTCCCTCTCTTCCTGCTTCCTTGCTACATGCTGGAGTATGGAGTCGATCTGCTCCTTGTCCATTGCCGGAGGATCCTCCCACCGCACGCCTTTGCTTCGCACTGGGCTAGAAGAGCCAGACTCGTGACGCGTGGATGTGGTAAGGATGGACCGCCTATCTGGTGATACGTTCGACAAGGAGTTGTCGGTCTTGTCCGCCTCCTGACTGGCTGGCTCGATGTCGTTACGCGAGCTAGTTGCCGAGTCGCTTGCATCTGGCTGCTCCGTAGCTGCTTCTGACTTTGTGTCGGCAACCGTATACCCTACAGTTGTGGAAGTAGCCTGTGTATGCTCAGACTTCGGTACGGGCGGATGCTGTATGGGCTGTTCGGGTGATTCCTGCCTGGAAATCGGGGTGAAAGTAGCTTTGCTGCCCAAGTTAGGACTAGCTTTCAGAAGTAGACTCTTAATGCTCGATGAAGATGAAACGGTCCGTGTGCGAAAAAGCGGTCTTTTAAGCAAGCTTGCTGCGTCTTGCGGATTTTGCCCTTTAGTGGAGGCTTCTACTTCCGTCCGAGTCGCTAAGCTGGTGGAGCTCAGATGATCGCTAGACATGAGACGCTTCTGCTTGCTTGGGGATGTTTTACCTAGATTCTGTTGCGAGGCAGGTGGAGAAAAGGTTTTGGTGCTGGTGATAGCTTGCGCAGCGTTAGGGATCGTGATCAGGACAGGCTGATCTTTGTGATGATGAGAATGATGATGATGATGTTCCTCATACAGACTCGGGGAGTGGTAACCAGAGTGCGGAGGCTTCGATGGATCATGATGCATGTTGGCATCGCGAAGTGCTTTCGCGCCCGTTCCAGACGATCCCCGCTTCTCGCCGTGCGCATTGGCTGTAAGTTGTTCTGCCTCTTGTGTATCGGTGAGAGCCGTCTTTTGCGAAAGCAAGGCAGATGACCCTCGATAGCCGACCGAGTCGGCGAAGATGGCTTCTATCAGATCGATTGTAGCTTGATCCGTTGTAGAGTAGAGAGCTGATACAGGGTCGTATTCGTCTCGCGCAACGTTGCTGGTAGTGTTGTCCTGCTAAGATAAGATAAGCGTATAGTTTAGAATGTAATACCCATAGCTAAGCGGGTTTGCTCGTAGAGGAGCACTTACTTCTTGTTCCGCCGATCCAGTCTTGTCCTTTCCTTTCCGTTTGCCAAGCCGTCCTGCTGATGCATTGCTTTCGGAGGAAGATGCCGGGTTCGCCGAGGTGACAGTATGTACTTCATGCTTGATATTAGTACTTCCGTTGCGCGATCAAATCTGACATCCAAGACTCACCAGATCGCGAAGAAGCGTTACTGTGCGCCGTCGAGCTAAGATTACTGCTCGAATTGACATGGTGATGGGTTGACTGGTTCGCATTGCTACCATTGCGTTTTTGTTTCAGGCTGATTTGACCAGTCCGCAAGGGAGGTCTATATATCGAGTATCCGAATATCTTCAGCTCGTACCGATCGTCTGTACGCCAAAAGCGCCACCTACGCTCGGAAAGTCCGTTCACCCCCTATCCAGTCCAATTTGACGGCAACTCTCAATAGAGCATTGGTCTTGCCGTTTACTAACAAGTAGCGTCTTGACACCCAGCGCTCCTTAGATTTGGCTGACAGGCCCAGAGACACGAATTCTGATAGATCCAAATTGATGTCTCCCAAGTGTATCTCCTCGTATTCTTCCTTTATATTGGTGGCATCTGCTTTGCGATGATGGAACGAAGATGAGGGTGAAGATTGGCCGGGCGAGCTTAGCGAGAGTGACGAAGATGACGCCATGTTGCCATTGACATTGTGCACACCGAGTGCTTGAGGTAGCTGGGCGCTTGTAGCTTTGGGAAGTGGTGTAATGCGAACCTTGTGACGTACGGATAGCTTTACCGAAGAAGCTTGAAGCGCACCAGACGCTTTATCGAGAGGGATCTGTACAGCGCATATGACATGCTGGTCGAAGTGACACGAATGGCTCGATTGATTAATAGGCACAAGGCCTGTATTCCCTTTCGATTGCGTTCGCTCCGGCAGATCTGTAGAAGTGGACGTTCGCAGTCTCTGTCTCTCTTCGTCTCGATCCAAGGACACAGAAAGTGATCGTTCCAGACCGACTACGGTAGACGTGCGGCTGAGCGAGTCGTTCTGAGCGTAAACAGTGTTTGTGCGACTTGGGCTTGCACCGCTATTAGTGGGACCGGCTTTCCGAGTCGGCGACCTGTGTATGGCCGATTCGCTGTCGCGTGAGTCGAACTGGCTGTCATTGTTGCTATCGAGAAAGGACATAGAGTTGAAAGGGTAATCGCCGCTTCCCCGAGTAAAAGTCGGGGACAGGAAGGGTTTAGGCGATTTCGACATGGAGAGCGGGTTGCGACCTTGCGTATTGTGTGTGTAGTCATCATCATCGTCCACGGATTGGTTGTCTGCTGCTGTACTTGCGTGGTCACTGGCCCGCACGTTATCACGTCCTCCTGCGCTGGTGCGGGCTTTGCTGTGACGTTTCGGGTGCAGGATCGCATCTTTGAGATTTGCGAGTCCTGATGTTGCGCCTCCTGATGCCTTTCGATGCGAAGTGTTGGCATGAGAGGCTGGCGAAGTCGGCGGAATGCCTATCTCCGCCTTCTTGTTGGACACACTCTCCTCGTTTGTGTCCTCGTCACTATCTAAAGCTGATCCTTTACCCTTCAAATACGCCTTTGTCCCGTCGAGAGCGTCCTTGATGACGGCTGCATTTGTTGCGCTATTGAGATGGATGCTACCCTTGAAGCGCCATTTGACCATGCATTCTCCCTCTGCAAGTGGGACATTGTACAAATCCAGTATATGCAGATGTGCGCTGAACTCGGAAAAGTGCTTGTTCACAAGCCCGAGCGACCGCGCCAGAGTCTCCATCGATACGCTGGAAGGGTTTCAGACAGGTTTAGATAGTTATTAGGGTTCTTGCGACCATAAAAGTCTCGATTTCCTTCAATAATTTCGAGCGTTTCGTAACATCGTCCAGTAAAGGGAATGAGGCATATCCTGGGGGCAGCGTTCGCAGAACCGTCGAAAGGTAGGTAGGCCTATGGTACTCTGTCTGTCTTATTTGTCGTGTTCTTCCTTGGTCTTTCCAGCTAGATGATCCAATTGTCCTGAATCTAAGCGCTACTTGCTCTTGACGAGCTCCCTATCGGTACAAAAGCATGGTATGAAGTCGCAACCAGACCAGACCTACACCACAACATTCAAGAAGCAAGTGTGCTCGTAGCAAGTGTGCTCGTAGCAAGTGCGACCTTCTGTTCAGCCAAGATGAGCCCAGGAGAACTCGACATCCTCGAGCACCACCTGCTAAACCAGAGCCAGCTTTCGGAGCAAAGTCCAGCAAACTATAGCGATACCGACAACTTTTTGAAGAAGTATATCGCGAGTCCCGAGGGCGACGACGCAGCAGGCAAGGCCTTCAACGAATCGCTCAAAGGGGGCAGCAGCCATGCAAGCTATTCAGACAACGCCAGGACTGCATTGATGCCCGGTACTGGCAATACAGGCGCATCGCTAGAGGCTGCATTGGCGGCTTTGGGCGACGCTGGCAGACAGCAGCTTCTTGCGATTTTGCAGCTTGCAAATGGCACAAACAGCGGGAACAGCAGCGGAAGCCTGCAAGCAACAGGAAACATGTCTCAACAGTCACAACATGCTTCTGCGGGAGTAGCTGGATCTTCCGAAGCATCGAAAGTCCAGACAGCAAAAGCGCCGGTAGAATTAGGGAGACATCCTCACCAGAGATCAAGAGTGAAGAGCAGCTCGGCATTTGGCTCTGCCAACTCTTCACCCAAGAACAGTGCTGGGCAACCCTCTCCCACTTACTTTGCGAATGCTTTCCATCAATATGCAGGCGGTGAGACTGCTCGACATGGTTCCGTAGCAGGCGCATCCGCTGTCACCGGCAATTCCGCTACAGTAACGACTTCCTTTCCATCAAGAGCCGCTTCTGTCGTCTCTTCAGCCCATCCCTCTCCAGCTTCGGCCCCTACAGCTGGGCCTTCCACAATAGGCGCATCCATGTCTCCCTGGAATGGACAGCAGTCTACATCTCAGAACAACATGGACATGCTCAACAGTTATACTGCCACTCAATATGCAACAAGTCTTCCACCTACAGACGCGTCCCAATATCGCAGTCCGGTTCTCGTACCGGGCACAAGTAGCAGTGCTTTCTATTCAGAGAATGGCGCAGGCGATGATAATGATGTACGCAGAAGCTCTTCAACCTCAGGCGACTGCGAGCTGATGCGTTCCCGACCCAAACTCGTGTACCTTTACTGTAGCTCCTCTTCACTCCCCTCCTCTCCCCCGCCCTCACAGCGTCCACGCAGCCTGGGCCTTCAGTAGGACCTCTTCCAGAGTCGTTCGCTAATATGGGCGGATCGACTTCGGTTCGAGACATGTATGCTACTCACAGCAAACAATCTCAAGTGCAAGAAGCCATGGGCAAGAAGGTTTACACAAATACCAACAACCAATCACAGAATTACCTGCCATACAGCCTACCAGAAGCCTCGAGTGCTGGCCCTGCGAACCCACCCGATCAAGGGATCTCTCCTTTATATCTCTTCTCACCGCTCACTAGTCCAGCGCTGCGCCCTCAGCCGGAACAAGCCGCTTACCTTCAACATCTTCAACAAGGACAGGGTCTACCTATGAATGCCTCCCAATCGCCGAGACTTACGAATGCACAGTCGCAAAACGGGCCAAGCATTAGTAGCAGGAGTAGCAATGCTTCTTCCAAGTCTAGCGGATCCATCAAAGGTGCTTCGCGCAACCATCCAAAGACAAGACCCTCACCTATCATTCGACCAGAAGCAGGCAATTCGAGCCATAGTAGAGCATCATCCGGTACAGGTCATACAATTAGTCATCACGCGCAAAGCTCGTCGAAGCGAAGTTCTACCTCGCATCAAAGTCAGCAGCCTCAACAGCAGCGACAGACGCCGAGCAGCAGTCAGCGGGCACATTCGCGGGCTGGCTCGCTCAATTCTACTCCAGCTTCGCCAGCAACAGCTTTCGCTCCGTCATCTTTGTACTCGAGCTTCTTACCACCTCAGCGCCAAAGTCAACAGGGGTTTGCGCTCCCCCAAAGCCGAAGCTTTGATCCATCTGTTCCTGCCTCAAACAATGCGGCTAGCCCAGCCAATATGTTTGACGCGACAAGCGTGACCCCAGCCATGGCAGCTGCATTCCTGTCTGGTACTATAGGATTCGCCCCGTCTTATACACAACAGGAAGCTGGCCCTGCCCAACAACAACAACAGCAGCAGCAGCAGCCGTTTCTCCACCACCACCAGCAGCAGCAACAGATCAACGCTTACACACAGGCTCTGCTATCTGGCGCAGGCAACATACATGCGCCTCCTTCCAGCGCGCTAGAAGCAAGCGGCGCTTACAGTGTGCCAAGTCCCCTCGATCTCAACAGTATCTTTACGCTTCTCGGAGCTACGCCTCAGTCGGGAGCGCATAACGTGCCGATGAGTCAGGAAGGACAATCTAGCTCGCAGTTTCCATCTCCCGCAGCCAATGCCGGCTCTTCAGGAAGTGGTAGCAATGAAGACATGCTTTTAGACGACACAAGCAAGCAACCCGATCCGACGCTTCAGTCCGATCTGTTCAAAGACGATGGTTCGGGATTCCCTCCAGCCCTAGTGCACTTCTTCAAGCAGCAGTCATCAGCTTCTGCAGCCTTTTCGTCGGACTCTGGAGGATCGGATATGCAGGGTAACAGCAATGCAGCTCCGCTTACACCAGCATCTTTTATGAATCTCCCGTCGAATCAGTATGACTTGCTCGCCGGGCTGATAGCGGATCAGTCCAACTCGATACCCGTGGATGCGATTGCAGGGCGACATCAGAATGCGGAGGATACCACAATGCGGTCTGCTCCGCATCCGCATCAGCAACAGCTCCCGGCGGCAGATCTTGCGCAAACAGCCAAAGCGTCTTCCCACAAAGCGTCTTCCCACAAAGCGCCACAGGATATCGCTTCTGCACCAGCCGCCAGACCGGACGAGATCAATCGCACTTCGCCAGCCTTCAAGGCCGTACAAGAGCGAGCTGCAGCTGCTCTAGCAGAAAAGGAAGCCAAAGCAATAGCAAAAGGTCGGGGAAAGAAACGTGCTGCCACGGGAGACGCCATCTCAAGCAATATTGAAGTGACAACGACAGCCGCACAGACGAATGGCACAGGCAAGAAGAATGGCAAGCGAGCTGCCGGAAGCGACATGAACTTCGAGGTCGCGGCTGTGTCCGGTGGTCGGAGTGGTAATGCGTCCTTGGAGACTTCGCCAAACCTCTTGCCGACCGACACCAGGAAGTCTTCGCACAAAGTAGCAGAACAAAGGCGGCGCGATTCACTCAAGCTCTGTTTCGAGGAACTTCGCTTTATCCTGCCGCCGCTGACCATGGAAGAATGTGACGATGACTTTGTGAATGGCTTAGGCAAGAGGCCCGGCGAGAACAACGTTGGAGGGCAGAGAGGGAAAGCCAGTGCTGTCGATCCGAAGCATCCTAACAAAGGCGTTTCAAAGGTCGCCCTGCTCCGAAAAAGCAACGAATGTGAGATATATCCCGCTTGCCGTAGGCTCAAGAAGCAGAGTACTAATACTGACTCGCTTTCGCAGACGTCACAAAGCTGCACGAGCGCATCGACAAGAGGGACGCTGCTATTCAGACTCTGCGTGAAGAGCTGCGAGCATGTCGGCTTGCCCTGGGTCAAGGCGTAGAGACAGACGAAGTTGGTCTTGACGCTTTATCAGCTGTAGATTTCGAAGAGCTAGAAGAGGATTGCGACAACCCTGCACCGACGTACAAGGTACATGGCATCGATATACCTGGAGGACCCCTAAGCTACTTCTACAAGCCAACTCAGCCGAGTATAGCAGAAGACGCCAGAGAGGATGAGTCTGATCACGAGAATCAGCATGATCAGGACGATGACGAAGAAGAGTATAAACAGCGGCGGACGAAGCGCGCTGCTGTGTCTGTGGCTAATGTCAGTACGAGGGGCAGTCATAAGCGGGAAAGGGCATAGATGAATGAGTTGCAGAGGCGCGGCCAAGCTCGCTTCCAGCGAGACAGGTCGATGTTGTAATTATAATTCGAGCATGTGCAGAGAAATCAACAAAGGGGGACATGTATCCCTCTGGAATAAGTAAGCAGGTCGCAAAGGATTCTATGTTTAGGACAGCTCCTGCTTTCCCAGAGGGGAACAAATCGCTTATCCAATGACAGCACTGCCGCAAAATCGACCTGTCTCCCCTCAGGGGATAACAGGTGCATCTGAGCAGGCTAATATAGCGAAACAGACTTGTTATCCCAGAGGGATACAGGTCGCTGGCCCCCTTTGCTCCTTTCATTCTGTTCTAGACTGGTCTACCCCTAATCGACCTGTATCCCTCTGGGATAACAAGTCCTTTTACCAAATACTACTCTTACTAAGTACTACCAACAGACTTGTTTTCCCTCTGGGGAAACAGGATTGGGAACCCTCTCCCTACCCTCTCCCTTACGCTGAATTCAGAAATGACAGTCGCTAAGCGTGTTGTTGAAGCTGACAGAGTTATAAGTTGCTGGCAAACTGTCAATCGGAGACAGGGGCAGGCACAGGGGCACGAAACATTTCCCATTCCCGCTGGGAAAACAGGTCGTTGGGCTGATCAGTGTTGGTAGTCAGTAAGGAGAAGGCCTGCTTATCCCCTGGGGGCGAGAAGTCGATTGCGAAAGGACTGCTGAAACAGAAAAGCGACCTGTTATCCCAAGGGGATCCTCAGAGGTATGCAGGTCGGTGTGTAGGCTTTGTATGAATTGGCAAAAGGGACCTGCTCATCCCAGAGGGATACAAGTCTCTTTTTTTTTTTTGGTCTTCTTTGTTCCTTCTGTCTTGTCTCAACTACAACATCGACCTGTCTCGCTGAAAGCGAGCTTGGTCGCACCCCTCTTCTACATTCTCTTTAAACGTCTATGTCTAGCTTGACTCCTGTCTCCCCATTCCCCATATCTACCCAACACCAATAGTACGTGTGATTACTGAGCGGTTGCTCCCAATTTGTGCAGGGGTGGAGGTTTGAGAAGGTATGTACGTAATGCTGTCCGATACTCTGCTCGTCGAGCTTCCATTCCCGGTAGTTCGACTCGCTCCAGTCTTCCAAGGAGATCGAGAAAGCCGAAGAAGCGTTGACTTGCGAGATGAGGGCCAGCATATCTCCTCGAAGCGCGGGCAGAAGCAGGCCTTGACTGTGCTGTTGCTGCAAGCGCGTGGGCTGAACGTACTGCGCTGCATGCTCGAAGTATCTGCTTTCCAAGACGGGAACGTGCGCTGCCGCAATCTGAGCAGGAAAGACCTCTATGAAACGACGAGGAATACCTTCCGGGGCTACCTCTCGAGGAAGCCAGAGAGCGCGCTTGGTGGCTTTGGCAACGGTCAGGTGGATGCGAACTTGCATCGTGACTTCGGACAGGTTGCCCGTCAATGGCGACGACGTGATAATACGTTCGGGAGGTTGAGAGTAGTAGCTATCGACGTTGGCTTTCCAGCCAAACTCTTTCGCAACAATGGGGCGGAGATCCGGCCAAACTGCTGTAAGATGGTTGAATACCGCTTTGCTGATATTCACGGTAATTAGCATGTTCCTCGCCCTGCTACCCATGCCATTTCGACTTACTCTGGGCGTCCTGGATCCAAGCCTCCCAGATGCCAAGGTCTGAAATCATTCTTGTTGAGAGTCCAGACGGTATAGTCTTCATGTACATAAAGGTCCCCGGGATGAGAGAACTTTGCAGTATCGGCATGATGCTCGTGCCTGGCATTGTTGAGAAGATCGTGAGGAATTTGCTATTTGATGGGTATGTCAGGAATATGCAAGGCAGTCTGTGCTGTCATCTGCATGCATACCTGATCCCAAACCTCCGGTCGACTAAGATGATCGTCCAGTGCGCGCTGCCAGAAGGTGGTCGACCGCGTCCCAGCCCTCGTCCACATCCAGCCGAAGTTTGTGCGATGTAAGCCGTCTGCAGTGAACTGGATGTCCCAGTCTTCGTCCCATCGCAACATTCTGGGGAATGGATTGCTAATATCGGAGCTTGTCAGACCAAACTGTTCTCGGTTTTACAGAACTACAACTTACCCATTCAAATAGGTATCGCCTTCTATCCACACATTCGTCCATCCTTCTCTAGCCAGCTCCAATAATCCAGTAAACTTGATCCAGGGCAGTAGACCGGCTCTAGACTGCAATGCTTCTCCGCTGAATTGTGCTTTACCCTGCATGTAGTAGCCTCCATATGCATACATGCCTCGTTTCTCTGCATAATCCAAACATGCTGCTTCGGCGCATATCAGCACCACAGGGTTGTCCATACCAAACTCTTGCAATTTCAATTGGAAGTTAAGTCCCTCCGCAGCGTACTTTTCGTCAACAAGCGATACAAACGGAACTACACTCTTCTGGTCGAAGTGTTGCGATAGATACTCGTCGAAAGTAACGTTTTCGTTTCTCTCGACTTTGGGGCTCGAATGACTCTGGCCGCCATAATCGGGGTATGTGAGCCAAGTCGTCGTGCTTCTGACGGGCTTGGGTCTGAGGACAGAGAAGGAGGGAAGGGCTGCGCCCGAAGGTAAGGTGGAAGTAAAGATCGAAAATGTGAAAAGCGTTATGAGGCCCGATAGGACAAGGACGAAGGCACGGCGCCAGTACATGCTCTTGCAGCCGACACCAGTGACAGGTACCTTGAGGGAAGGGCGAGATTCTAGCTCGTGTTGCTTCGAAGACTTCATGACGGAAGAGCCACGCCGGAAAGTGCTGGTGTCCGGAGGGCATAGGTCTCTCGTCGGACCAGAAACTGATGCACGCTCACGCGTGTACATCGTTGCTGTAGTAGCTCTGCAAGAAGTGGCGACAGCAGGCTCGTCCTAGGATGGGGCTGGCTCCAGAGCTTGGCGAGGTGGTGAAGTCTGCCAGCGGACACCTCAACGTTGGTAACAGTGACAATGGACAGAGAGGTATAAGAGACATTTGCAAGGTACGTGGTGCCCTTGTCGACTTTGGCGGTTCTGGCAGGTTCATGGAGGTTTGGGAAGCCCGATTTGGTCAATAACTGGGGAAGATCAGCACAATTCAAGCCAGTGCATGGAAAAGTCTTGGATTGCTCCATTGGGATGTCGGTGTGCTCAGGCAAAGACCAACAGCTGATTGCTCGAATGCCAACACTGAGACTTCTCGACTGCAGGTCTATATACGACGAAACTATGCTATGCTAATGGTTATACAACAATACACCTAAGCGAAACTATCACCCCATATTCATGTCTAGTTTGACGTCCGTATGACCGTTCATAATATCGGCTGCGCACCAGTAGTACCCTCTGTCGTGCAGAGGTTTCTGCCAGTCTGTGCACGGATGCAGTTCTGCAAAGGCTCTGATATACGAGTCTCCCAAAGTCTGCTCCGTCAGAGCCCATTTACGGTAGTCTGATTCAAACCAGTCTTCCAGCGAAACCGAGAAGGATTTCGACGAATTGACCTTTGCTATCAACTCCGATAGACCACCTTCTATACTCTTCAAGGGCAGGCGCTGGCTAGGCTCGCGTTCCAGTCGCGTTGGTTGGACGTATCTTGCGGCATGCTCAAAGTATTTGCCTTCAAGCACTTTGAGGTGTAGAGCAGGCACTTGTATAGGGAAGACTTCCATAAAGGTATGAGGGAGGCCAGCTGGAGCTACTTCGCGAGGCAGCCAGAGTGAACGATTTGTGGCTTTCGCCACACTCAAAAGGATTCGCGCTTGTTGCGTTACTTCGGACAAGTTGCCTGTCATTGCTGAAGAGGTGATGATTTTGTCTGGAGGTGATGAGTAGTAGTTGTCTACGTCACCTTTCCAGCCGAACTCGTACGCAACATGCGGTCTGACTACTGCCCAGACGCCTGTCAAGTGATGATATACAGCAACACTGCGAGGGACATCGTTAGAAATATGACTTCGCCAGTTCTGATTAGAACTAAGCTTACTCTTTCTCTCCTGGATTCAGGCCACCCCAATGCCACGCTCGGAAGTCTGCCCAGTGTAGCACCCAGACGGTATAATCTTTATGCTCGTACAAGTGTCCAGGATGAGAGAAGGTCTTGTTGGTTTCGTGGTTCGTGAAGGCCGCGTCATCTAGAAGGTCGTGCGGAACTTGCTGGAATGATCGTTCGGATCAGTATTGCAAGGGCATAGAACGACAAGTGTGTCTCACCTGATCCCAGACTTCAGGCTTGCGCAAATGTTCCTCCAATGCTCGTTGCCAAAAAGTGATAGCGCGCTCGCAGCTTCGTGTATACATCCAACCGAAATTCGTTCGATGTCCTCCGTCAAGCGTGAACTGAATGTCCCACTTTTCGTCGAGCCGAAGCATACGGGTGAACGGGTTGCTGTACGGAACAAAGTTAGTATTCGTAACTGATTCCCTGAAGTACGAAAGCTTACCCTGTTAGGTAGACATCTCCTTCGAACCAAACGTTCGTCCAGCCATCCCTAGCGAGGTCGCGCAAGGCATTGAACTTGATCCAAGGCAGTAGTCCAGCTCTTGAGAAGAGCATTTGCCCAGCAAAGAGGTCTTTCGCCTGCTTGAAGTATCCTCCATACGCATACAAGCCCCGCTCTTCTGCATAATCCACGCACGCATCATCTGCGCAGACCAGGACGACAGGGTTGTCCAGATTGAACTCTCGGAGTTTGAGCTGGAAATTGATGCCCTCCTTTGCGTAGTTCTTGTCTACAAGAGACACGAAGGGCGTTACATGTTTTGGATCGAAATGTCGCAGGAGAAACTCGTTGAATGTAACATTCTCGCTCCTTTCGACTCTTGAGTTTGCTGACATGTATAGAGAAGAGAAAGACGCTGCGAGTTTCTGGCGACTACCGGCCGCTGGGTCTTTCTTGAAATCTGGATAGATGAGCTTGGTAGGTCCGCTTTTCGTTTGTGCTTGACCTCGAGCCAGAGAATAGGAGGAAGTAATGGTTTGCGTTGAGGGTAGGGCGGACATGAAGAAGAGAGCGATGAACAGCATAGATCCAAGAAAGCAGACCGTGATCAGGCGCCGCCATTTGTGGTATCTACTCCTTGAAAGCCCGTCTGAGAAGTACAGAACAGGTTGCTGTGAATAGGAGGGTTGCTGCATTGGACTTGGGCTGCCAGATCGTCGTTGAAGTATCCCTGCACTGATGGGATAGAGAGAGCTCGACATCGTTTCGCGCGCCGCAACGAGACCTATAAGCACTTATGCAGTATAGACTTGGTGGTAGTAGTATCGTTTAAGTAGTCAAGCAGTCATGCAGCGAAATCATATTCCTCGCTCAAATCTATCTCGAGGAGGCTCGCCGTTCTCGCAGAGGAGGCTTTTATCGCCCATTTTCAGCTGGAATTGGAAGGTGGTCCAGACTAGTTGCAATGTAAGTGAGTAGCAGGCTTTCGAGTTTGTAATGATTTGTTGCAAGCTCAATATAGGTGCACCTGAAAGCTCGAGAGGTCGGTAGGCAGGTGATGAAGCAGCGATGAATTCTAGGATACCTTCTATGACAAGATCACAGACTGATGTACAAGCGTACGTACATGCACCTCTACCTACCAACACTGCTGCCAACCAGGTTCTATCGTGATACACTTCGTCTGGGAGAGCTCAGCTTGCATTGCCGACCATCGAGACAGTTTTCTCCCTCTCTCTGCAAGTTCTTTCTTTAATAACGATGATAACCCATTCTGCTCCTTCCACGAGAATGTATCTTGTGCATCATGCAGATTATGCTGCATCCTCCTCAGTTCAGACCTATCTTGGAGGATCTGGTCGATGTAACCTTGTGTCGAGTTGGCTTCGTACGGCTGTACGTTGACCGAAAAGCTTGAATAGTCGATATATGATCCGAAAGGCTGATCTTCTGCGTTCAAGAACGAGACTGGAATACAGCCTGCAGTCAAGGCCACCCAGAACATCTCGTTCGTATAGCCTGAGGTTGATGGCGTGACGCACACTGCCGTCCGCTGCATGTCTGAGAAAGTACCAACGAGATCGTCGACTCGCCAATCTGAATGCAGCAGCTTGCCTTGTTCGTACAGATTAGATAGTAGAGCTGGGACATTCGGGCGATATGAGTTTGGATCCAAATCCGAGGTAGGATTGAAGCGATAAAGAGACTTGAGAGCTCGTTCCTGCATCTTTGTCTTACTGGGCTTATTCTCTGCCTCCCTCACCTCCTTCAGAAGTACAGGCGGGAGCAAGACATCCCATCCAGCTCTATAGCAAGCAAACTTGTCCTGCGATGCCGTCTCTTGAGAAATCCCGAGTGCATATTGCACTTCAGAATCTCCATTATATAGTGTCAATGCGCCCAGGTGTTGAATGAAGAACATATCTCCATATTCCTCCTTCTGCAAATATGGAAGATAGGCACATCTGCCTAGGCTATGCGAAAGTGTCATAAAATGACCTCTGCCATTGGCTCGAGCCCAAGAAGGGTATGCAGCTCTTATGTGGTCGAAAGCGGGCCTTATATACTTCTCTGCCGTTTCTGAGAGGGCTGTCGCGACATTTCTATGTTCCGCCAATGCGCTTTCGTAGTAGATATCCGGGAAGATAGGGATATAAAAGAGAGAAGCTTTCTCGATATCGTATGTCCGGAATGGTGCGCTTGTAAGCTGTTCATAGACCCAGACATCGCTTCGCGAATTATTATGCTTGGCAGACGGATGCAAGCTGAGCATGTCCTTTGATAACCATTCTGGAAGGTCGTAGATGTAAACCTTGCTGGGTGTCCCATGCTCGTGCTCGGGATCATGGAAGTGAGATTTGTAAAGTTGGCCTCTGAAACCGCGCCGTGAGGGATACCGAAAGAGGAGGGTCAAGAAGATGAGGACGGCGATACTGTAGTATTTGTAGCGAAGGATGAAAGTAGAAAAGCGCCGTGGAACATGCGGAGACCGTTGGGAAAGATAGCCTGAACTCCTCCTGTCTGACAGAGCTCTAATTGCGAATCCCAACGCATTAGCCAAAGCCTGTCAAGGGCATCGGACAGTCCTACCGTTTCGATGGTGAAGGAGGCCTTGCTGGAGGTGCTGCTGCCGCTGGCAGTGCGGAATTGACTTGGGCAGATTTCCTTCGCTGCATCGCTGCCAACTTGCTCTTATCGTACCCTGTCCATGAAAAGGCCTTTGCACAGGTTACTCTTCGTTGTTATCCACGAAAGCGTACGAAGAAGGTCCCTTCAGACTAGCTTCGTATATACACTACACTACCGTACGGCGTAGGGCGAGGCGAAAACTGGGCTAAAAAGGCAGCCCCTGATCATGAAGCAGGGTTTCAGCGAAAAGGGTCTTGGGGTCAGTACCTGGAAGTGGAAGCGAGTGCGCGTAGATTCGCGTTACACATTCTTCCATTCACCTGTCACAACAATGTACGAAAGCACGAGATGAGAGTGAACCTGACCATGTAGACAGAACGCTAACACAGCCTGCTTCTGCTGATTTGAAGGGGAGGTGAGCATATGACGATGATGTATGAGGTACCCGTCGTTTCACTTCTGCGACTAAGAATCCATCGCTCTGAAGACCTCTTCACGACCAGGACATTGGCTTCCGCGAATCTATCAGCCTCTGTCTAATGCATGACTACAAAACAGCTGTGTGTACCGGTCGCAGAAAAGGCGCTGTAAGACGTGCTGCCTGATCTATCCTTGCACGCCAGCAACTCCGTACGCGTTGACATTTGGCATCTTCCTCATTACCTTGCCTTCGTTGGCCGCATGCTTCGACAGCTCAGCTGAACATGTGAGAAGGAAAAGTATGAGCCGGCGGTGATTAGGCGGTGATAGTTGCGCGCGAGTTACCTAAGACCTTTGAATTTGCCCACTCTGATTCGGGAGGCGGCTTCTGCTTGCCTATCGCATAATAGTAAATGGTCCAGTCCGGCAGTGTGAGCATCTGTGTAGTCATGGGCTTAGCCAAATATTCCCTCTAGCAAAGCAGCGGCCTGCACCCACTCTGTCATACTCCTCCATCTCCGATCTTGTCATATTCTTGAGCTTTCCTGAATCGATAAACGTGCTGAGAAGCAGATCTGTCTCCAGTATACCACGCTTCCTGCTCTGATACACAAGTCTTGCGCGCATAGTCTCTGTCTCTTCATCTGCCGATCTGCCTTCTGGGTGCTTGCTGTCACCGCCTGTGACAAAGCATAACTGTGTCAGCTGATGTACGATATCTCGATGGCCATATTGAAGCAGGGATGGGAGACCCGGCGGAGGACAGGCTTACCGGGTGCTGTTGGGATCTCCTCGGGCATAGTTCCAGGATGTTGCATCGGGATAGCCCATGGATCATCAGCTAGACCGGGGGCAGTGACAGTATCATCTTGCTCTTCTTTGGATTTGGCCGATGCTGATGACGATGAGGATACATAACGGGCAGACACGGATCTTGCAGCATAGATTGATGATGGAGACAATGCCATCGTTGCTGTCCTTCTAGCTGCTAGACTGAGCATTCGATACGAAGTTGTTGCTGAAATCATGTTATGTCTGGAATCTGACGATGTTCGAGAAAGAAAGAAGTCAAGAAGCTTGTCAACGCATCGACTGAAGTGAAACAAGAAACATACTCAATAGTTCTACAAAACATATGAATACAATAAACAGCTCTTCTCGAAAGCTCCACTTCACCGTTCATGCGACATGACTTCACGATGCCTAAAAACTTAGCTTTTCTGGCTTTTGCAGCATAACTTTAAAGCACATTGAGGAATGTTAACGTTGACATGATCTACATCTGTAAACTCACAAAGCCAGCTCAAATGAGAAGAGCCAGCTCCGACCTCTTCCCTCCGTCAACTCAGGCCGCCTTACCAGCAAGCGGCTCTTGTACTCACGCACATCGCCAAGTCGTCCCGCTACTGATTTCAAGTGGTTTTGGTCCACGCCATGTCCACGCTCACCGTGCAAAGCAGCGATGGCCGCCTCATCCTAGAAACCCCTTTGTCCGCAAGGACGCTCTTCAGTTTCGTTGGCGAGAGCAGCTACGGCGAGCTGACATACAACAAAGGCGATGCAATATTGATATTCTGCGAAGACATGACTGAAGGATGGAGTCTGGGGATGCTCGTCGATGACAAGGGCGAGGAGAGGGTGTTGGCAGATAGTACGCTCCTCACACGCGGTCTTATCGCAAGAGGGTTCTACGAGGTGCGGTCCTCTTGGAGCCTTGGTTAAGCGTATGGCTGATCAGGTTGAAGCAGTATGTTCCAGTCGTCGTAGACCAATCTATGCGTGTTACTACGAGTATAAGCGAGAGTCCCGAACTTCAACTCGACATGCAACATCACAACTCCAACAATGTAGAGCTACCACCAGACGCAACTGTGGGCGCGCCGAAAACTGCTATGCAGATTGCGACTCTGTCGTTAGAAGAAGAGGCTACAAAGGCGGATGAAACAGATGGGCAGCATCCAGCCGAGACATACCCTAATGCACCAGACAACAACGTATTCGAGAGCAAGCCTGAAGCTGTTTCGCTTTCGGAAGCAGTCGCTGAGACCCGACAGCCTGCTGAAGCTAGAACACGGCAGGCGTCTCTCAACCTGACACGGCCGCAGAACGCAGTAGAAGCATACCTCTTCTCTAACGATAGAGGCCAGGCAGAGCAAAATAATGGACAAGTCATGAAGATCATAGATGAGCAATGGGTCGAAAGTTCGGCTATATCGCAACTTTCTATTCCCTCGTATTCCCATCGCCCTTCAAC
>BCII01000040.1:52550-83777 GCA_001972285.1 Erythrobasidium hasegawianum
ARSSARWASACGGCATACGAGATCACATGCGTCACCTCAATAAATTCACAACCGGAAAACAACCATATTGTGAAAGATCAGTCTATCGAAACCATCCCTCCCCAGCGCCACTGCGTACATAGACGATACAACCACTTCCAACATCTCGATACGATACTCCGCCTCAGCTTTCCTCTGATCAGTATACCAGCTCTTCCTGAAAAGAAGCTCACGGGCAGATTCACGCCAGATTTCTTGAATGTCCGGAGGCGCGACTTGGAGAGATACTTGAGGAGGATCATACGACATCCACTCATTAGGAGCTATGAAGCCTTGCTTGATTTTCTCACAAACGATGATGAAGAGGTACGTCTCCTCAAGTCTAGTAGCTCATACATAGCAAAGTCAGCTAAGGATTATTTCTCTGGTTCATCTGCAGTCATTTCAGCGAGCACTGCATCGGAGACTGCTACGTGCAAGCGCGATCGACCCTTACAGATTCTTCGAAAAAGTCGATCACGATGGGAATTGTTTCGATATCTCTGATCTCCTAGAAGAATCGAATGAAGAAGTTGAGAACTTCGCATCGCATATAGAAGCTGTCGAGAAAGGCCACGGCGTACCTTCGATTCGAGATGCACTGGCTGAATATCGTGCCAGCACGCAGAGTATGCGTAACGCAAAATCTCTACGGGCGGGCTATTAGCTGATTAGACGATATAATTCTCCAGATACTGGTATAGCCATACAGAACCTGTCACACAGTCTCTACAAGCTCATCGCAGGACTCGCTCAACCTGTCGATCTACCTCGCAATACGCTCTCAAAGGATCTACCGCCAGATAGCCTACAGCGAACACGCTACTTGGCAAGAGCACATCGTATGCAAAATAATGATGGCGCATTCTGCTGGAAAGACGATTGTAAATCGTGCTTAAGCATCACCAAGGCAATACAGGAAGCTGCTGGAGCTTTCAATGCGATAGCGGGCTTGTACGAAGCGAATGTGAGTATGGCTGAACGTCACTTGAGGATCAGATATCTGATGCAAGTATGATACAGGCCCAGACTGTCCTGCTTGCTCCGCTGGAATCGCTGATGGAGATAGACCTGCCGGATCAGCGGCATAAGGTGGACGTTCTTGCGCAACAGGTTCGACATATGCTGAAGGATTTCTTTACAGGCTCTCGTCGGCATGCATCGGTCAGCCCAGTCGCATCTGGAGGAGTATTTGAAGCAGCGTGACCTGGGTCAGCAGGTAATGTTCCATCATTCCGAAGAAGCTTGCACGACACTAATATCTAGTCCCTCGGCAGGCCGATAATGCCTTAGAAGCCAAATTCGAGACTGTTCTCAACTCTATCTCTGCCGAAATTGACCAGATTCATCAGCAGCGTCAAGCTGATCTACGAAAAGCTTCCCAAGCAATCTTAGATGGACAAATCGCTTTTCATGAGCGGGCCCTTGCTCAGTTACGCAATGCCAGATCCCTTTACTATCAACCACGCTATACACAGTTGGCAGAGGAAGGAATGAGATTCCCACCACGATCTGAGAAGAATGCTTTGGCTCCTTCGCCTGCTATAGCACCATTACGCGAACCAAGCACATATGGCGCATCTGGCCCATCACACGCGTATTCTGCGAAAGCGAATATACTTGGCTCAATACTGGCTGGAGGCAGTCTCTTCTCATGGCGTAGCGCATCATCCGCGATCCGAGCTCAGAATGGTAACCACACTGAGCAAGAAGAGCTAGACAATGCTAGAAAATTGACGAGTCCGAGCATGGCGGCTGCGAACAAGTTTGTACAGTTCTTGGACTGGACGACCAATTCGAGGGGAGAGCAAAAGAAGCATCTGTCGTAGTATTACATAGATGGAAAGGGGAACACCCAGTTTTAGACATTGTCAAAGCTGCTCTACTGTTGTTCTCAACAACAGAAACCTATACTGCTATTCAACATCTGCTACACTGCGCCTACTATACACATTATGCCGAATTATGTGACCTGTCAGGCTGAAGTTTCCGGAGCTCTTCGCACTGGTAGTGAGGTAATAGGCCCAACCCGTTTTGCTAATCTGGCATCGGGACTGGCAGCGCCTCCTGTCTTAGTTTTCTTCTTGGTTTGTAGAGTCGGTGGGATATGCTGGGCTGCAGAGGTAGTACCCATTCCCCAATCAAAACTTGGGTCGCTCTCGTTTCTTTGTTTCATAACTTCTGCTAAAGCTTCTCTGCTTGTGGCGTTTTGTGCCTCGAGGAACAGTATTTCTTCGAAGCCTTGTCGACGATAGGTGATTGCAGATGGCGCGACTGCAACCTGACCGGCAGCTAGTACTTCAGCGGCAGGTTTGGGTTCCTCGGTCATCGGTCTACCATCTGCGTGTAGTGTGCCTCCATTGGTGCTGGTAAGAGTCTCCTCAATGATTTGTGACACTCCATGAGGGATCGGTACAGGTTGTGAGGGTGTAACGCAATCCATGTTCACCTCCTTTCGAAGGACGTGATCCAAGTCGACAGCCGAGAAGAAAGCACAGGACTGTGTAACAAGGAGTCTCTTAGCTAATGCATAAGTCGTTGGCGTGCTGTTTGTGCTTACCTGTGGTAAGGATTCCATCTGCAGTTTATAACTGAATAGAGCTCTAGTCCAGAGGTTGCTGATCTGAAGTGCAAGCGCTGCTCTGTATTGGTCTTCTTCCTTGACTAGATAGCGTATTTCATCGTGTACTGATATCATGAAACGTGCAGTAATATCAAACTGCAATAAACACCTTCAGCCTCAATCAGGCAGTCAGTGCGAAGCACAGATGGCTTACTTTGGCGCATAGGTATTCCATCGACACGATGAGAAGATGCAGATAGTCAACTCCACTGCTTTGGACGACCCAGTTGATTCGCGAAGGCATAAAATCTTCCCCAGCTTTTGATTTCTCAGTCTGCGGCAGGTTGCCTTTGGCTAGAGCTGCAGTAATACCACATCCTAAGGCTGGTGTTCTAGGATCCGAAGCCATTGCGATAGCTTCCAGTGTGTTGAAGACATGGCTTTCGGTACCACCGTACCAGAACTTGCGCTCAAAGCGGTTGTTCAAGGTGTGCTGCTTGAGACCTTTTGTAGAGGCATAGAGTGTCTTGGAGAGATTTTCAGCTTCAGACTTTGTGAGTGTCGGGTTGGATTGGAGTAGAAGTTGCGTAGCGTGCTTGACGCCGGCGCCGTATATACGAGAATAGTTGAAGACTTTGGCCTTGTCACGACTGATACCTAGGATAGAAGCAGTCTTGGAATGGAGATCTGTGCCGGCTGACTTTGTTCCTTCAAGGGTCATCCAGCCTATTGCTGTAGCCCCATGTACTCCGAATTGAGCGTCTCCCATGACACAGCAGATCCATAATTCCTCGGAGTCTACATCTGCCCCTACTATCTTCCAGCCGGGGGGTGCCTTGATCATAGCTTTTAGCTCGGAACCCAGTCGGTTCTTCTTTGCGTTCGAGGCTGCTAGCCAAGTGCTTTCGACAGCTCGTCGAGTGACAGTTCCCATAGTGACGACTTGTGGAAGGATCATTCCATGTTTAGCCTTCTCTGAATCGTGCGGGAAACCTTGCTCCCCTCTCTGCTTTTCCCAAACCACGAGCTGGCCCTTGACTCGCTCTCTCGCGCTTATCCAGTAGCTGCATTGTGCATTCATGTCTAGAGCTTTGGCAGCGGCTTTGTATTCACTGCTAAGTATACCTTCCTCAAAAGCAGGTATGAAAGGTTTTGAGAGGGGTGTTCCAACATTGCCTTCGGCGCCGTCCTTATGAGGAAGCTTGAAGTACACATGCTCCGTATCCTCTTCAAGGTTGATGTCTGCATTGAGGCCGAAGTCTACTGGTCTAGGCACATCCCCAGCTTCTTCAGTCGGTTCTTGCCATTCTGCTTTGGGTACTCGGTACAGCCAACCGTGTTGTCTCGAGGAGGCAAGCGGATATCCTTGCCAGCGGAGCTTCATAAGTAAAGGAGCAGCTTTTGAGCGAATAGACAGGTCCAATGCGCCTTGTTCCTTGGCGTCCTTCCGTGGTCTCCACATGAGCCAGTACCAGTGAGGCCAGACTGCATCACTCAGATCCTTCTCCCGCTGCGCTTCCGATTTTCCTTCAGCTTTCGTGCTTTTTACAGCTTTTTTGACTGCAGTGGGTAGTTCTGCCACTTTCGCCTCTAGGGCGCTCGGACTGGCAGGAATATTGTCTTCGGGACTAGCGAATAAGCGACTCGGTCTACGAACAGGTTCTTGGCTGTCGGTGCTGGAAGGAGGCGTCGAAAACGAATTGTTTGGTATGTTCGGTGTGTCAGGATCATCTTTGGACAGCTCCGGCGTCGCTTCAGACTCAAGAATGACATCCTGGGATAAGTCGGGTGCACTTTCTTGCATGATCGCCGGCCCTTCTCCTTCTCCATCTTTTTCTGATGTCTGCTCTGTAGCAGCTTGCTCCCAACCGGTCCAATCGAGTTGTGAGAGCCAGGGATCTGCTTGTTGTTCGGTCTCAACGAGACTCATAGCTGAGTCTGCCAGACTCAACACCTTCTCCTGAAGGTCTGGCCGCTTTCTTGCTTTCTGTAAGCCATCTTTGCCTCCCAGCCCGACCTCGCATAGATCTTTCACAAAGTCTAGGTTGGTAGAAGAGCTGAGATCTCCCAGCTTAAGGCGGCTTTTCAGCGTGGTCGACAATAAGCTCCGTTTGACGGGACCGAGCGGTCTGAAGCAGACGTGATCTTTTCCTGCCAATTGCTCTTCTATCTGGTTTGGTAGACCGGAAATCTCCTTCTTGCTCGTTTTCGGTACAGCGAAATACCACCCTTCGTCTAGGCTGTACCGTAAAGGATAGCCTTTCCATGACATTTTCAAAAGAAGAGGCACTATGCGATCCCAGCCAGTCTGCGTAATCTGTCCGCTGGCTTTCGAGAATAAGTCCTTATGCCATTGCGGACGACTTTCAAGTTGCGGTGAAGCTTGTGATTGTGGCTGGGGCTGAGATCGAAGCTGGACGACATTCTCCTCGCGCTCTGCTGCCTGTGTACTGCTGGAGCTGTCTCTCTCTCCGGGCAATTCGGCTGCTGTTCCTCCCGATGCTGCCATACTTGCATTGTCATAGCTTGATTCGTACCCCGAATCCTCAGTAGCAGTATTACTGCTGACCTCCAGCCCTTTCTCCTCTTCGTCTTTAGGCATCTCCTCAAGGCCCAGTAACCTCGAAGGGTCGATAGGTCTCGCTTTCTTTGGCGTCCAATCTAGCTGTCGTAGCCAAGGATCCGATTCATAAAATGGCTTTCCATCCGCATCAGACTCGAAGATACGTCTTCTAGCTTTCTCCGCGATCTTGTACAACTCCGTCTCTACTCCCTTGGTCAGATCTTGAAACATTCCTTCCGCCGTTTCAACAAAAGTTTCCCATGAATCGTCTACTGGCAAGAACGAGCTGCCCATATGCAATACGCCAGCGAAACTGACAGGACTTGGACACGCTTGCGTGAAAGCAGGTAAACCAACCTTGAAGACTTTATGCGTGACAAGGACATCGTTCGCACAATATGTCATGAGTTCTTGAAACTGATCGACGATTTCTTGAGGCTCCTCAGAGCTGAACCAGTCGCGAGCGGATTTATCCATGTCGATGTCGCAGTGAAGTTTGGCGACGTCCACAAGAGAGTTCATAGAGCTGACATCTTCCCATTTGTTGACGGCCCCATTCGCGAAGGCTGAAGCTGATGCTGAAGAAGACCGAGATGAGAAGGAGCGAGAAGAAGTAGTAGAAGAAGAAGAAGAGGAAGATGAGGAGTCTCCAGCTGAAAAATCTAGTCCATTCTCCTCCGCCTCCTTTTTTTTCTTCCGATGTCGCATCCATGGTATTCTCTGATGAGACGATAGGCCACGTACAGCAACATGTAACGCCATCGTGTCCAAGAAGCGCATTCCGGTTCTTTCAATATTATATTCCTCTCTTATCCTCGCTCTATCGTAGCCTACATTATGCCCCACAAGCAGTCTAGGAGTTTTGCTATTCGTGAAAGGAATGAGCTGTATCATATCTGCGCTTTGTCCGAGAAGCCACGGTGAGACCCAGCCGTACCAGTGTGTCTTAGAAGCCGCGACGGCCATGACGGGGTAAGGAGAGACTTTGTAAAGTGTTTCCACATCGAAGACTAGTGCTGCTTCAGCAGGAGGTGAATCTACCGGCTCGAACGATCCATCCTGTTCGTATCTTGTCCATCCAGGTGATTGTTGCCAAGTATCTGGCTGGGGAGGCAGAGTCGCTTGCGCCAAATCATCCGCATACTGTCTATACGGGTGAGAGTGCAATTGTCCAATGTTGTGAAAGTGTTCTTCGATATTCTTTCCTTGCAGTTTAGGTAAAGTGAAATCGGTCTGCTTGATGATGGGACTTTCTTTCGTAGCTAAACCATGTCGCTCCAGGTGTGTTTTAGAGATGTCTAAAGCCCGTTTATCGAGTGCGGGAAAGGCATTCGTCCCAAAGACTTGATCATGCAGGAAAGGCGACAGTAGCTGGACACCGACTTGGTTTCGGAAGACTGAAGTAAAGAGAAATACCATATCAATATGCGAACGCTGATATATGTCAAATCCAGAAGGGAAAACTGCCCAAACTCACTGCCATTTTCAGCATCCTCCCCTATGATGCTGCTGGAACTACTGCTTGGATCGGTCGCGAGTTCTTGCTGAGCCGGTCGCAAGACGCTGAAAGTACGCCTGCTACATCGACATGGAAGCAGTATAGCGGTTCTGCGTCCATGATGGCGCATGAGCTGGGCCACGACCAGTTCGCAGAAGGCCGACCCAATTCGGGCAGATGCACAGGGAACACTCTAGATGCTGGGAACAAGTTATTCTGTTCTATTCGTTATGATTGATACATCATTCTATGGATGCAGCTCGTGCGACTGAGTATGTCTATTGATCTATGACAGAGTGACAGACTACTTCTTTCTATACGAAGCCTCTATTCATCTGCGACCTGCAACACCAACTTCCCTTGATTCTTACCATTAAAGAGCATAAGAAGAGCTTCTCCTGCCTTCTCAATACCTTTAACAATATCTACTTTTGCTTTGAACGATCCATCAGCTAACCATTTCGAGACATTCTCTTGGTGCTCTTTCGTATATTTGGGTCCCATGTTGGCGTCGCCTACTATGAAGCCTCGAAGAGTCAGACGCTTGGCAACCAGCGCCATGCCGAGATTCTTCAGCTGGTATTGCTCTTCGGGCTTCAGGTTGTACTAAAAGAGAGGAGGAGGAGTGAGCATACAGTCGTTGAGAGTAATGTTCTATAGTGAAACTCACCTGAGAGATCATACCGCAGCCAACGACACGTCCGTGGTCGCGCATTACACCAAGAGCGGCATCAAGGGTTTCTCCACCGACATTCTGAGAGACACTTTCGAGTCAGCTTAGTCCCACACCGTGCATATCAAGTCTGCTCACGTCATAGAAGATATCGATACCATCCGGTGCGAACCTCTTGAGCGCACTTTCTGCCGATTCCTTCTTGTAGTTGAAAGCATGGTCGCACTTCAATTCTTCAGAGATGAACTTCAACTTGTCATCGTCTCCTACACTTCCTATCACTGTAAGACCTTCGTGCTTTGCAAGCTGCACGACAAGCTGTCCTACAGCGCCTGAAGCGGCAGAGACGAAGATGACTTCTCCCTTCTTTGGCTGGCCAATGTCGTAGAATGAGGAGTCTTATTGATTAAACATGATTTTCTTTATCAGCAAGAACGCTGTGAGATAGAAGGAGAGTTTCGCCTACAGGCTGTCAGACCGGGCATGCCTAGTGCACCCAGGTAATCCGGCAGAGGAATGTTCTGCTTGTTGTCGATGACTTTACTCTGTGCCAAGAACTGTTCTGGCACAACAGCATAGTTTGAGATTTTGCTGAATCCCACGTAGAGCGATCCTTCAGGGAATTTGTCGTTGTTGGACTTGACAACTTTGGCGACTACTCTAGAGTCCATAGGCTGGTTGAGCTGGAAAGGAGGTGCATAGGATTTCTTGGACGGATCACGCAGTCTTCCTCGCATGTATGGGTCGAGGGAAATGTAGAGGTTCTGCGAGCAAGCATAAGAGGGTGGGTCACACAAGTACTGGCGGATGTGCTCACCTTGACGAGGATTGCTCCGCTTGGCAGCTCTGCGTCAAAGTCGATAGGAGCATCGTCGACGGCAATGTCCTGTCCCAGCTTGGGGAGCTCTGATGGGACCTGCTTGAAAAAGAGAGCTTTGTTTGATGGGGCCATGCTTGACTGACTGTTTGATTTCTATGTGTTGGTAGGTAGAAGGACAAGAGCTGTACATGTCGGAGTTTGCAAATCTCTCAAGTCCCGGCTAAGTTACTGCCGAGGCCTTGAGCTGCTTTGTCATCCCCACCGTCATTGCTCTGTCAGCCACCCTCGGCCCGGAAGCGAAGAATCAGCCAGGCACAACCAGTCAGCCAGGTTGTGTCGCGACGACAAGGTATTGTACATAGAGGACTGTGTTGTAACTAGTCAGACTCCTTGCTACTTGCGCTATAATATTACGTTTTGCCCTAAAACTCGGGTACCCGGATCTGCGGTTCATTGAAAGAAAAAGCTACATTAGACACATGCATTTTGTCGGAGAAAAGCTAGATCTGGTTGCTAGTCTGTGTCATGTAACAATGCAGACATAGGCTGTTGCCATTGTTCGATATTATATGCCTTTCACTTTGGCAAAGCACATGCCCTACGCGTCCAGACCGCGACTTTGTTGTTTACTGCACGCGCAAAGTGCAAAACACATAACTTGCATTCAACCTGGACATGGACTCGTAGAGAGAGGAGCTGCAAAGGCAGACAACACACATTGACCGACATAAGTAACCAACGATGGACAGCGACCCACCGCGTAGACCGCCTGGATTTGGGCTGTTCAGAAGCAAGAGCTACCATGATCCAACGCCCAAGAAGAGAGGGAGACAGGTCCTAGACGATATAACATACATTGCGAATGAAGCGAGAAACTGGGAAAGGCCTGTCAATCATGCTGCTTCTGAAGCAGAGACGGACGAGAGCGAAAGAGATATCGAGCTCGAAGCCAGAGCAGACGGGCGAGCAGCGGGAGCGTTGCTCCAGTACGATGTAGAACAAGTGAGTATAACCATGTCTACTGCTTGATAGGCATGCTAAATAGCCTCGTTCCAGCCAAGTCCGTCAACTTCTCGTCTGGTATCACCTTCGCTCCAGCAACGTCGCCAAATGGCACTTCCTCCTACCCTTCATCTTCCTAGAAACTTGACAAATCCACTGTCATCGTCCCCTCCCTCTTCTCCACTACGACCAGCTTTCACTCTATCAGCAGAGACTGGAACAAGCATCACCCGAAGGTCTTCCTTGACTAGATCGCCGTCATTACGAGCGCCTCCTCCTCTACGAAGAGCATCGAGCAGTAGTTCATTGTCGTTACGCGCATCACAAGGTGATGCTAACGGCCAAACAACAACAACGACGCGTCCGGCAGCTGGACCCGTGTCAGTAGGACTGAGAAGGACAAGAACAGATAGCGAAGTGCAGTCTACGTCTACGAGATACTCAGATAATCCTGGAGATGCTACGAGAGCGGAGCTGCACAGTGACTTGCAGCAGGATCAAGATGAAGCAATAACGGCAGCTCAAGCTGGACCTGCAGAGGCGTCCAATGACATTCATAGATCGCCAGAGAGGAAGAGGATACGGCCTAGCAGAGTATCTAATCATGCAGAAGACTGATCATGAGAGATCAGGTCGAAACTTCGTTTTCGGTTTTGTGTTGTTGTTCGTCTATTACTTATCGACTTTCCGCAAAGCTACCTACTCGAGATGGGCGCTGTGTATCTAATTCACATTATCTTCAATTCAGAACGTTACTTCGAGGGACCTGCACCTCGCCCGTCTAACCTCAGAAGACTTGTTTCGCTCGCTCAATCTGGCCAATCTCCATCAGTCTCGCTAAGGGCAATGCGCACTGTGACTCTAGATGTTTGATTATATTACGGCCATCTACCTATTACGTTCAACGCTTTACGCTTCTATGTGGTCATGTCGCCATCCCAGTCTCTAAACTCAAATCAACTAGTACTCGAGCTCAAGTCACGGTGGGCAAAGCCCCAAGTCGGCCAGACCGCATCCAGCGCACCATGTAGACGCACTTCACTGTGCAGACAGCAGCTATGATTTACACTCGTCATTCTTTAACTCTAAATCTGGGTTGGGGATTTGATTTAGAGCCGAGCGAGCCCTTTCTATCTCTGGCAGTCTGCATCCTGCGCAGAAATCTGTTTAGCGATTTACTTGAATCCTAGTAGTAGTTACTATGCAGAACCACCAGAACAGCGTTAAAGTCGAAAGATGTAAGATGCTCAAAAATGCGCAAGCTGCGCGCGGCTGGGACCAGACGTTCTTTCCCGAAAATGGTCAACATGGATAATGCAAGCGCCCAGCACCTCCTCTACTTCCGATGACACAGTTCTAGATGCACCAGCTGCTAGTAATGATGCTCGGTGATAAAGATCTCCATGTATGCGCCTCTTGGCAAGCTGCCATCTTCGTCTCTTGTCCGCTCCGGCTTTCAAACCATCTCTCTATCTCACATTCTCTCTCTCTCCTAGCTGATCAAACAGACAGCTTACAATCATGAAAGTCTATGGCATCATAGCAACTCCCAAGATCGCAAGACGAAACAGTCTACCTCGACGAGCTTTCGGGCCAAACTTCCAGATACTGGCTCTCATCGGCATATGCGCTCTGCTAGGCGTCGAGATATTGACGACTCATTCTGGATACTCTCTCTCTCAATCAGACTCTTCTGCTCTCCACGCCCGTGTGCTGCAAGGCTATCATCGGCTGTAAGGGCCTCCATCCAACTTTCATTAGCGAAAGCCAGTCTGATTCCATATTTCATTCGATAGCAGGAGTCTTTGGAGCCGGCAGGCTGCATACCCATTCCCTCTCACAGATCCTTATCAAGCAGAAGGATACATCTCCTACGATCCCAAGAAACCGTTCGATACTCGATGGACTCCCTTGACACGCTTGGATGCTCAAGCCTTACCACGCGGAGTGCCCTCGTCAAGTTGTCTACCTGTAGCAGAAGCTAGCCCACCAGACTGGATACGCCTCGTTCAGATGGCCTGCAATCTGTCCTATCCCCCGGTCACGGATGCATCGCTGCCTGGCTTTGACGTGCCTGTCCTCATCCCTGGTTATGTCCCGAATCCAAATCTTACCTATCCATTATTGGAATATGCCTCGACGCCAGAAGAACAGCTTCAGCTTCAAGCGCAAGCGATGGAACAGACCAAGCACCTTCGGAATTTCACGATCTTAAGCTTGGGAGATAGTACGGACAGAAACAGTATAGGACAAGCAGCCTGGTCGTTCCAGACCATGTTCACTTCTGGTACCTACGCCAATGCTCCTCCCAATATATCAGATCATGGAACTCCCAAAACCGTCCTTGTGGATCCTCAAGGTCTCAATCTACGTTTCGTAAATGGCTTCTTCTACGGTGCTCTGGACGATGTAGACTTCTGGAGCTACATGGCGGATTGGTTCGCACCCGGAGATGCTCTGGACAGGATAGACCAGCTTTTCAAGCCCTACGCCGACACACTCGGACAGCCTGTGAAGCTCATTAGCGTGAATGCGGGCTGTAAGTGGATTCGGCTATGAACAGCAAGTTGGAAGGCAAAGCCGCTGACGAGCACTCTTCTTCTGCAGTGTGGGATCTGGTGTACCCGATTGATCCTAGTGTCGGAGGCTGGAACACATCTCCAGAGCTGTTTCCACCTGAACAACTGGAAAAGTGGGCAACCCGGATGCGGCTGATCTTACGAAAGATCAAGACAACATGGCCAGGTGTGCCGGTCGTTTATAGAACAGTGCAGCGGGCAGGTCCTGCAGTACGTTCAGATACGCGTACCGCTCAACTGCAAGTCGTGCAGAGAGCGATAGCGAGGGAAGAAGGTGTAGCATTGCTGGACTTTGGCGCACTCTTCGAAGGCAATCAGAGGTTCCAAGACGGGACGGGGGGCATACATCCCAATCAATACCCTGGCGGTCACATTCTCATCCAAGCCCTCCTACATCAAGCCTACCTGTCAAGCTATCTGCCCGATTACAATGTAGCCACGCCTTGAGTGGCCTTCTTCTGCTTAAGTAGTCTGAGGTTGATCCGCAATTACGATACAGTGATGCGTGATGCGAGCACATCTCTGTGAAGGGTACAAGGCGTGCATAGCAAGCTCAAAGACCTCGCTGACAGGAAAAGAAATGTCCGAGACCCGACGTTGCTGTTGCAACTGAGTCCGACTTACATGGAGAGTAAAACTGTAACATAGCATAGATAGCTGGTCTACTTGATAGCCAATACACAAAGCCGACTGCTGCTACATAGATTCGGACTTCTGCGTTGAATCCCACTGATTCACACTGCTTGACTCTGCTCGACATACCAATTCGCCATGGCCAAAGACATTGATGTAGTTGATCTCTTTCAAGATGATATGGACGAAAAGGCACTGTGCGTAGCCAGAAGTCATTGCTGGTATCGCCCGGAAACCCAGCTGGCTGACCTCGACGCGTCGCCGATTTCGCAGCCTTCAAGTAGCGAAGCGCTTCGACGCTCGGGACTACGACGATGTCAGCAATCCAAATGTCATGGCAATGTTCTACAGAAGACTCTTTCCCGCGAAACAGCTGTATCTCTGGCTCAATCAGGAGCAGGGTGGGCCAAATCCTACGGCGCGCGACTCCCCATACCTAACCTGCCGGTATCGCTTCCACGCAGTACCCAGCACAAACTGGACACACAGAGAAATCGCATTCACCCTGTCGAACGATGCCTATCTCGTTGGTGGCTTCTGATGCGACCGCCTCTTGTTCATTCAAGTCTCCTGACTGACTCTGTTCACTTGTTTGTTTGCAGCGATACAATTCATTCGCATCCCACATCGACTTTCACAAAGAACTCATACGCCTGAACCCTGCCCGTTTCGAAATCGGAGCAATCTACAATGCGCGACCTAAAGATAAACGAACGCAACTGAAAGCAGGCCTGAAGCCTCAGATGAGAGAGTTGGTCTTTGATATCGACATGACAGATTATGACGAGATCAGAACGTGCTGTCAAGGGAAAGGAATATGCAGGAGATGCTGGAGGTTTATAGCTAGTGCTGTCAAAGTCTTGAATCACACGCTTAAAGGTGAGCCTTGTTGCAAGTGCAGAATGTGTTGGAACCCTCTGATATGCGTCCACCAATGCAGAGGACTTCGGCTTCAAACACCTTATGTGGGTCTACTCTGGAAGAAGAGGTATCCATTGCTGGATCTCCGACATTGCAGCGCTACAACTCACCGATGAGCAACGCAAGAGTATCGTCGGCTACATAGAAGTCATCAAAGGCAGTGCTCAACAGCACAAGAAGGTCGACCTTCACCGCCCTTTACACCCTTCAATCAGGACAACGCTCGATACCGAGTTACTGAAGGGTTTTGAAAGGATCATCCTGGAAGATCAGGACTGCTTCAGGAAGGAAAGCGGATGGGAAGCCATGTTGAACCTTCTACCGGTCAATGAGGAGAGATTGGTCAAAGTGAGACAAGACTTGGAGAACAAGTGGAGGAACGGGCCAGAGATGTCGAGTAAGGAGAGGTGGTTGCAGTTGGTAGCTGCAGGAAGTACAGCAGTTGGTGAAGAGACGAATGCCCTAAAGGTAATGGTTCTCCTCTTGGCTTTTTTGCGGTATACGTCTAATGCACTCGCTCGCTTTCTTAAATCCTTTACCAGCGTAAAATTATCCAATCCAAACTCACAGATGCAATGGAAGACATCAAGTTACAATACCTGTATCCGCGCATCGATGCCGAAGTATCGAAGCACCAGAACCATCTTCTGAAATCGCCCTTCATTGTGCATCCAGCCACAGGGAGGTTATGTGTGCCAGTCAACCCAGATCATGTTCAAGACTTCAATCCCGAAGAAGTGCCTACTGTGGGCAATCTACTGAGGGAGCTGGACAACGTCAAAGGGTTGGAAGAAGGTAAAGAAGCAAACTGGGAGCATACTAGCTTGAAGAAATATGTCGACATGTTTGAGAAACACATCAATGCTGTCATCAAAGACAACACGAGGGCCAAAAAGGGTGAGCTTAATAGATTTTTGCCGGTCGTCTTTGTGGTAGCTGATCACTGTTTAACCGCAGCCGTGAAGACTGAAGCTCTCGACTTCTAGTCAGATTGGCTCGTTTCGGCTGTCTCTGTACTCCGGCGCAAACGTGTTGTTGTATTGACACCTGGTTTACATTTTCGTGCGATTTGTTCTTTCCAGTCCAGTTCAAATTGAAGACACGCTGCGTCAAGACTTTCACAGAGCCTCATTCTTCAAGGCTCGAAGCTACCGTACCCATGTGCAAGGCTGGACAGTCCATTAGACGCGCGTGAACAAGTCGGCTCAGAGGGGCACAAAGAGCAGCGGCATGTGCCTTTGCAAACGGAATAGCATCGAAGATGCTGGTTGCTGGACCGTCACGCCCCAATGTCAAAACTCTAAATTGAACGACCACGGAAACATCCGATGCTACACTAATGTACATGCCTGCCCACTTCGGCAACACCACACAGAAAGACTTCTACAACACCGCAAGCCCGTCCAAGTAGGCATGAAGCTGACCGTTTCTATTTCCTGCACATACGATCGCATTCGAGGGGAGCACCTATATCTAAGCATAGTCTGATGTTCTCAAGCTTCTCCGGCAGCGGTTCGCCGTGGCTGATGATACCCAATTTCCAACTCGTCAAAGTGACAACCAGTTTCTCCGCAACCAAAGGGGTTTCCAGCCGCTCCACGAGCTTGTCAAAGTGATAAACACGTCTGACGTCTAGCGGGTTGTGGTCTAAAAGCTGGAACGCCATAGATCCGACCTTTGATGACGCCTCCAGGTGGTATTGCAGTGCATGATTCGTATATCTCGGCTCCAGTATGGGCAAGCCCCGCACATCGATCAGATCCTGGAGGTCGAAAACAGCCCCAAAGTCGCGCTCGATGATTGAGCCGTCTTGCAGCTTCAATTGGATCTTCTCGGGTGGTACGAGACTTCTGCCGGCTGGGCGCAAGTATGTCAATAAAGGTCCATTAGTCGACAAAAGCGAAAGAGCGTACTGGCAAGGCCAGCATGAATAAACTGAGCCAAGTGTGCTTGCACTTCAGCCTCTGTTCCACTCAGAGTGGGCAAAGCAAGTATCTTGGGAGGCTTGCTGTAATACCCATTAACATCTTGCCAGAAGCCAAAATTCCGAGCCACGTAAAATTTGTATGCACTGGAAGCCAGAATGGCGAATATATAGTCAGCGCAAGATCTGGCAGTAAGGAGCGGCACATACGGGTTATCCAAGCATGTACCGTGGAAAGCTACAGCATCCATGCTAGCGACTTCGGTGTCCGCCAAGTGGTATGCCCAAACAGCTTGTGGAGGGATCACACTGATGTTCATACCGCTCTTGGAGACGAATGATCGGGTTGTGTTACTCTTCCGCCAACCCAAAAGCTTGTTGGTATTGGCTTGATCGCGAGAGACCTCCTTGAGATCCATGTCCAGCACTCCTTTCCAGTGAGCAATTGTGAGCTCATTACAAGCCAAATGAATGAAACCGGTATTCAAATTTTTGGCACTGCAGGCACGTGTAACCAAATGTCAATCCTGTGTATTGCAGACCACGGGAACCGGATACGTACGACATCTCATCCTGAATCTGGAAATGGTATGAGCCAAGAGGCTGCATATACTTGAACGGGTCGCTGAAGATGGCATTAACAATGTTAGCACCGTCTCTCACGTGTGTCCAGTGCGGCAACGAGACTGCCTACCCTCTCAAGAAGACATCGGAATCGATAAACATCATATCTCTGCCGGACTCCAACGTCCCGATGATTCCAGCCAGCTTAGGCCAAGTTGCGGGGAGCATAATTTCGGGTTTGTCGAATCTGAAGCCATCGTAGCAGCTGAAGGCCCTCTCCTTGCATACTTGCATGCAGCCCTCGTCTAAGCACAATACGATAATCTTGTGTTGTCGAGCCGCCCGGAAAGTACCCGTCTTGAGTGGTCCATTTGCAGCCAGAGCATGATGCAGATGGGTTGTAGCCGTGGCGGTGTAGTAGCCATCCGCAAGTGTGATCCAGACGAGATCGCTAGGGTTTGGTGCAGCCCTGTCTAGGAAATCACGGAAGGATTCTTGCTGGCGCCGCAGAATGGGTATTTGCTGGATGTATTGGCTTTGCGAACGCATAGGGGAGGGCAGGTCAGGAAGAGATATGCGAACACCGAGAGCATCATTGATCTCTGTCATTAGAAGCGCCAGAGTAAAGCATGCGACCGCCAGAAGAGCGACCCCTTGGCGAACTCGTCGCCCGTGTAGAAAGGTTTTCCTCATAAGCATGATTAGGGATGGATGGTTAAGAGAGACAGTCGAAGAAGTGTAAAGGAAAAGAATGAAATGTCAGGCGGAAGCACGGTGGTCCAAGTAGTATATGGACAAGCTAAGGCAGCCACGAGAATAGATCACTTTCTATCGCAGCGGGCGACAGTTAGGACAGGGCAGGCAAGACAGGACTTGCAGGTTGGGTTACCTTGTAATCGTTAGTCGTCGCAGCAGTCCGGCTTCAAACATCTTCAAATTTTCCCGTCCCCAATGTCTCTGCCTTGCCCGGAGGCTAAATTGGGGAAAAAATCTGAAACCAAAAGGCCCGAAAGGCCTAAGGGCAGCACTTCCACCACTTCTTGCGCCGCGACAAGTAACGTAGTAGTCAGGATCGTTCTCAATGTCTTACATACCATGCCGGAGCGCAGGTCCCTCTTTCCACCTCTGCTTTACCCTCCCTTAGGCCATGGTATGCTAGCGCTATTTCCCTGAGACCATACCATCCGTCCTCCTTGCCATCACACTGGCCCTTACTTAGACACGGGATCCCTCAGTGACTCTGACAAAATCAGGACTAACGATGTAGAGAAGCCAGTGACTCTCCCGGAGGGTCCCGAGAGAGCTACGGTCATGTCGCGTTGGTCGCGTATTCTTATTCTCCACATTTCCTCCTTCGCTTTCGTTCTCTTGTCAAGCACTCTTGTTTTCGTACGTACTAACATCGATCAAAACCTCATATGATGAGCGTGGCCAAATCTGAGAAGCGACAACCCCATCTCAACATCGACCTGACATCACCGCAGGAAGAAGCCGCAAACGGAGGTTATCTCTGGTCGAGCGGCGTATTCTGGGTGTGCGTGTTGATCACTTTAGTCATGCAACGTACTGGGCTGAATTGACTGGGTTGTCGTGGTCTTGCAGCTCGGCCTATTTTCTGGTCAACCTGTCGCTTACTCTGTACAACAAGCTAGCGTTGCAAGCATTTTCGTATCCTTGGACTCTGACAGCCTTGCATACTGGTTCAAGCTGGATTGGATGCCAACTCGCCGAGCGAACTGGTCTCAGTCCAAGGACTGCACGAGCAGGGTATGGCTATAGAGAAAGCCTGCTGCTCTTGATCTTCTCAACACTCTACACCGTCAACATCGCCGTATCAAACATCTCCTTACAGATGGTTTCCGTGCCTTTGCACCAGGTCATTCGCGCCCTCACGCCTTTCTTTAGCATCTCGATTTCGACAATCCTGTTGGGCAAGAGCTATTCAGCCACTATCTGGATATCACTCTGTACAATACTTGCCGGTGTCGGCTTAGCTACGTATGCTGCGCAATCTGGAGGATCAGTCGCGTATGTACTGACCGGACAACATATACACAGTTCTGGCGATTACTCTGCTTCTACGGCCGGCGTTCTCATGACGCTGCTAGGAGCCCTTTTGGCCTCTCTCAAAGGCCTCTCCACCAATCGGATCCTAGTTGGAAGCCTCCGGATGCCTCCATTACAACTCTTGAAGCGCATGAGTCGTAGGCCTCTTCCACGTCATCCATGCACACGGGGTATCGCTAAGCTAGTATTATGTCTCTGCAGCCCTCGCTTGCATGCAATGTCTCGTATTGGCATACTATTCCGGAGAACTGCAAGGAGCCCGAGAAAGTCTATATATACCAGACACGGCTTCATTGAAGCTGTCTTTGCTCGGCGCCCTCTTTTTTAACGGCGTACTTGCCTTCATGATGAATGTGGTTAGCTTCAATGTGAATTCATACTCACGACGGAAGTGGGTATAAACAGTAGCTGACATTCGTCATCCGTGCTAGGCAAACAAGAAGGTCGGTAATCTCACTATGGATGTCGCAGCCAATATCAAGCAAGTCACGACCGTAGTTCTGTAAGTTTATCATAATTCAGTGAAACGCGCAAAGCAGGTAGACTAATACTGCTCTGCCCGTAATAAGTGCTGTCTTCCTCTTCAATCTTCAGCTTGGCTTCTGCAACACGTGTGGTATCCTCTTATCGCTGGTCGGAGGCGCTCTGTATTCATACGGGAATCGCGCAAAAGCGGCATCAGAACCCAAAGCATTGGTAAAACCAGAGAAATTGTCGCCAGCTGTGGCGAAGAATATGGACTGGGAGGTACAACAAGTACTTGTGCCCCATGCTAGGGAATTTCAGCGGTACAGCTGGTCGGGGACACATCTGCCGACCAGCTTTGTCCCGCCAGTATCGGGGATCGCGTCACGCAGGCCTAGTGCTTTAGTGTAGACATACAGTGTGCATTGATGCGATAGAGCTATGGTCCAGCAATTTTTTCTTCATAGAGGTGCTACCAATGTATGTAACAAATACCGGTCAATCAACTGTAAGGATGAGAGAGAATCAGAAACACAGTCAATGAGTGGATAATGCGATGTTTGCTACTGCATCTGCGTATGCTGGCTTGGCGTTACATCAGATAGTACCGCGCTATGCGACGAAAGGCGGCTTCGGAGTAGTCATTCTACAACCATATCATCGATGTCACCATAGAGAAAGTGAGTGATCAGTAATTGCTTTACATTGCAGCATGCTCTGATTGCCCCTCCTTGTAGCCCCATTAAGATACGTAACACTAGGACTGTCACTGTGTTAACAAAATCGAGATTACATGTCTATCAACTTCCAATCTGAACACCTGTCTTCTCGAGCGCAGCCAGATTCCGCTTCGTTGCTTGCGTGAGAGCCTCTAAAAAGCGGTCCAAATTCGCCGCTTTGCGGAAATATCTATAAGGTCCGGTCGAAAAGATGGACGTCCCAAGGTGCACCAACTGCATTGGCGATGGCACAATAGGCGGACGGTAGGTCCAGCCAGGAAAGAGCGCTGTAGGCGCATGCACGGCTGTGGCCTCAACGCCTGTCAAGCGATGTATGTGCTTGTGGTTTCCAGCTGGGAATGGCAAACAGCATGTTAGGAGGGAGCGAAAGCAATAGGGTGAATGAGCTTACGGGGATCGTCTTTTCGCGGCGGTCTGACGATGTTTAGGGCTGCGATACGCGGTGCATAATCGTCCGCTGTCATCCGATGACTTTGTATTTGTAGATGCGCATTGTCGCTGGCATGCACGCGCCCAATGCTGACACTAGCATATTCTGGCAGTCCCGAAAGATAGTCTTCAACATGTTTGGGCCACATGGATTTATGAGGCGCGAGGGCTTCGGGGAGAAAGTATTCGTCGAGATCGTAGAAAGCTAGCCAATGACTGGGTGCACGGTACCGGGATCTTAGCATGCAGTCCATCGCATACACGACTTGATCGCTGTAGAGCCCGCTGTTGGCTAGCTTGCTAGTATTATAAACCTCAGGATTAATCTCGGGCGAATGTCGAAAGTTGTCGGAACTTTCAATAAAGGTAGGGTACTTGTCGAGGAAATCGGAGACCGCTTGATCGCGGGCATACCAGTGAACGGGGTTGAAACCCAGTAGCTTGTGATGTTCTCGCCAATCCACCAGCTTTTGACCACTCCATGACCCGAAAATTGGTGCAACGCACATACCAACAGTAGTGGTGGGAGGAGGATGATAGGCTTTAAGGCTGATAGGAGGCAGGGTTTGCGGTGGCGCAGCGCTCGCCCACTGAAGTGCAATCTCCACTCGTAGATCCTGCATGTCAGGCAGAACACCCGCGCCTGCACCTATCCCCATGTAGCTTTCCCAGCGCAGTGGTATAGGGCATTGCAACAACAATGCTGCTCCCGATGCAGGTCCCTCGAGGTCGTACATCCAGGGTATCCTTACTGTGCCGCTTGCGCTGAAGCTCCCCAGCAGTGCGCTCGACAAGGTGCAATCAATTCCGACCAGGTTTGTTGCGTTTCGTACAAAGACTTGCCAAACCTCCGGACGCTCGGGAGGGTCGAGCTCTATGGATCATACATAAGCGCTCGAAGGGGCTACTGGCCAAAATTACGAGTGTTACTCACCTCCGGTAATCGCGAGAACATTTACAAAGTGATCCGACTTTGGACCCATTGTTCGGCGATATGTGTCAGCTTGGCTGGTGACCGCAGCTTGTATGGTTGTGAGATAGTGTCCTTCCATGGGACCAGACAAGTGCGTGCGAACAGGTGCCTCGTTCTCAAGACCCCAAGCTGTCTGAATCGTTCGCTTCCAAGGGACGCCCCATTGCCAGGAGCGTGAGAAGAGTGTACAGAGTACGGCAGAGATCGCCAGCGTCAGGCATAGTCTTGCCGCAGTCCCAGAGGCCCAGAAACGCTTCTCCCCGTGACCTTCAGACTGGTTGGAGTTCTTCTCGTTCAGCAATGGCCTTGAAGCCATTGTGGATACTTCAGCCCTAGCACTAATCCTCCGACCAGCCCAACGATTCACGACGACAGATTGCGACAGCGTCCGGGCTGCTTGACGCGCTGAGCCGTTGGCTGATGAGAGAGGGGAAAGAGTCAGAGTCGCTGCTGGGGTCAGCAAGGTATGAGGGGAGATGAGCTGCAAGTCAAAGCTATGATGATAGTAGTGCATCGTCGTCTTGCTTGCTCTCCTGGTTTTGCTCTGACGGGACCCGTATCATCTTTTTCAGCTGAAACAAACCTGGCCCTTTTTTGCTGCCGGCTACATTTTGGGAAGGCACCTGCTCTGGGATTCGCCTTTATCGCGTTACTCTTTACCCATGCATGTACAGTTAACAGGTTGAGCTGCAAGGGATGGGGCCGCACCTGCGATATTGATTCCCAGCGCCCGCTGAGACGGCACTCATGGACTATCTAAAATACGAAATATCCGGACAGCAAAGCGACCATCCGTATCAGCTATTCTATTACGAGATTCCGTGTCGACACAGACTACTTGCAGTTGGGATCCCAACGAAAACCCTGGCTTCATACGAAGCTCTTGAAGCCCTTCCTGGATTCCTACTTTGAGACTGTCACATACAAGAAGGCAGCCCAGATGTTGCGAAGGAGATCCCATCATCGTTAGTCCTGGGGTCCAATTACAGATCTATTGACTTGATACTGATGTTCGGCCCGGCGACCAGGCGCCTCAAGCTCTTCTACCAGTGCTAAGCTTGTAAGGACAACTTTTCTGAATACTATCTGCAGCTAAAAACACCGTCGCCATTGCAGATGCGAGATTCTCCTGTTGGAAAGACAATGTCGAAAGGCTGGCTAGCTGTCTTTGCAACTTTGGGCGTATTCACCTTGTTATGGCTGCTAAGCAGAGACCACAGAGAATTCAACTCCGATTCCCTCAGGCAATACCTCTCCAGCAAAGCTAATCGAACAGCTCCCGTCGACCCAAATCTCAGGATCTACATCTACGACTTACCGGACGATCTGGACAAAGATGTCCGTGAAGCAACGTTTGATAGCGGCAGTTGGAGTGGAGAATACAACTCCGATCTATGGATGTACCGCCTGCTCTCTGCTTCCCCTTACAGGACGCAGGACCCAGAAGCGGCTACCCTTTTCTACATTCCCATCTTTCCAACGAGGAAGCTGCATTCTGGCTTGCACGACAAGTGGAGTTGGCAGGACTCCATAGAAATCGCGGTGAATTACACCGAGACCGCGCTGCGCCATATACAACGAGAACATCCGTACTGGGCGCGCAAGAACGGAAAAGATCACTTTACAACGGTCACAGGCGATCACGCACGCTGCCTGCACTTTACTGGTCTATCGAAAGAGCTGTTTGGCGATATCTTCCTGCTTCATCATTTGGGCGACCTTATACTATCGAATCAGACACCTGGCATACCCAGACACCGGGCAGGCGAGGTCGACACATGGCCGTGCTATCGACCTGGGCGAGACATACTGCTGCCGGCGTTGATAGATCACGATATCGCCCCAGTCGTAGATCCTAATATCCCGCGCGATTCGTCTATTATCTATCGCTTCAGTCTCGATACTCCTACTAGCGGGCATTTGTATCACGGGGTGAACGTTCGGAAGGCATTGAGAAGCATGTTCGACGCATATCGTTTGCCCAACGCCGATTGGCAGGCAAAATCTCTTGAAGATACGGTTGCAGACATGTCTCAGAGCACGTTCTGCGTGACTCCCCCAGGCGTGGTACGTAGAGTCAGCCTCTAAGCCGTTGAATCAGCTGACAATAACCCTCTTAGGTGGCACACACTTCACGCTTCTTCCGGGCCATCTTTTCTGGCTGTATTCCCACTTCTTTCTTTGTCGCATACGACTTGCCTTTCCAGAATCTTGTGGACTATAATCAGGTGATGGTCAACATATCACCATTCAACGTTGATACAACGCACAAGCAACTGGCAGAGTTGCTTAGCGATAGCGACAGACTAGCGAAGCTGCGAGATGGCCTCTCTACCGCGCAGCGGCATCTCCGATGGGATCAGCCCGATGGCGTAGAAGCTTCAATCATCGCGTCGCTGCGTCAGCGTTCAAGTGATGCTGCGTAAACAAGCGAAAGAGGTAAAGAGGGACTATATCAGCAATTTGCATGTGCGTGCGAAGGGGTAAGGGGCCTGTAGTTTTAGCGGACATTTGTAGCAATCCGTATAGTCAGTAGTACATGAAGGCTTTGCAGATTAGACTGGCCATTGCAGACGGGTTTTCCCGCCGGTGCCTGCAGCGTGACCTCGTTCGTGGGGCCCTTCTGCCCTTTTTCATCGGGAAAGTGTCTATTTGTCTGGAACCTCCCAACGCGAGACAAGAATTATGATGGCCTTGCAAGCCCGCTTGTGCTTTTGGCCAGACGCATCTCATCCACCTTACAACTGGTAGAATCTGCTCAGCAAGCTGCTTTCAACCTGTCTCAGCAGACAACGGTAGCGGCCAAAACTATGTCTTCCGTAACTATATGGCAGAGCTGGCCGCTCCTCATTGCGATGACGGCTTTGGCATGTTCGCTATGGCTCCTCAGTCGACAATACATGGACTATCTCGAATATGGAACCACGGGGCTAGGCCTGACGCTTAGCCAGACTTTCCCGAATACGGCGGCTCAGAACGCTTCTCTCGGGGCACCCATGAAGATATACATTTACGAGCTTCCCGATATCCTAGATAAAGACCTGCGCGCTGTCAAGTTAGACGATGCAGAATGGCTTGGTCAGTACAATGCCGATATCAGGGTATATGCTCTCCTTTCATCTTCACCATACCGTACATACGATCCGGAGGAAGCTACGCTCTTCTATCTTCCTATCTTTCCCACAAGGAAACTGCATGAAGCGTTGCATTTGGAGGAGAAATCCTGGCAAGACTCTATCGAAGGGTCTGTAGATTACACCGAAACGGCGCTACGACACATACAGGCAGAGTATCCTTGGTGGGCTCGGAAGAACGGCCGGGATCATTTCTTTACAGTGACAGGGGATCACGCGCGTTGCCTACATTTTGCGGGCCTGTCTAGGGAGTTAATTGGCGATGTCTTCCTTCTTCATCACTTGGGAGATTTCACGCTCTCAAACGGGGATCCCGAGTCTCCAAAACATCGTACAAAGGTGCCCGATCTGTGGCCTTGCTATGTACCCGGGCGTGATATTCTGCTACCGGCTATGGTCAATCACAGCATAACACCCGTATTAAGCGCGAATAACGAGCGCAACCTATCGGTTATCTACCGCTTCAGTCTCATTACCCCGACAAGCCGACATACATATCATGGGGTGAATGTTCGGACGGCTTTGAGAACCATGTTCGATGCAAATCCGCTTCCCAATGCCGACTTTCGCGAAAGAACGCTGGAAGATACAGTCTCTGACATGGCTATATCCAAATTCTGTGCATCTCCGCCTGGCGTGGTATGCTTTATCGCAAGGGACCTGATCCGGAACTAGCTGATATGCTGCATGACTCAGGTTGCGCACACATCAAGATTCTTCCGAGCTATCTATTCCGGATGCATCCCACTCTCCTTCTTCATGGCGTATCATCTGCCTTTCGAGAATGTCATCGATTACAGCGAGCTTACGGTGAACGTATCGCCCTTTGACGTGCAAGAAACACACAGAATATTGGCTCCCATACTCGAGGATGGAGCTCGCATGGAACACCTGCGTCGCGGTATCGCCTTTGCACAACAATAACTCCGTTGGGACAGGCCAGATGGCGCAGAAGCTTCGATCATAGCAGCCCTGCAGCAGCGCTCTAATGAAGCTGCCTAGGGACATATGGAACGCCTCAGTCGTGTTTCGAGTATTATCATCCTTCAGAGCCAAAATACTGGTGGCCTTATACGCCAATCTTCCGCTGGCGTGCCGGCTAAGAGCATCTATTGCCTAGTCTGGCGAAGCAAACCCCCGTTCGGCATCCTGGCACATCCGATTTGGCATATTGCGCAGTCTCGGTGCCGAACAAGCAGGCGGTCTGTGCTATCGAGCCGTCGTACATCAAGCATGCGTTCACACCCAAGTAAAGCTTGTACAGTCCAGGCGGTTAAATCAGATGGCAACCAGAAATACCAGAAAAGAAGTTTGGGGTAGGTGGTTGGCAGGTTCCAAGCATTGTAAGTGGGCGGCTGCCAATCTTTCGAACAATGCTGCATGTAGAACGTAACTTCGGGCAGGGGAAGATGTGCTCCCTCGAGTATATGCAGTCTTATAGGTAGAAGTGGTAGCAAAGAAGTTTGGTAGTCTTATAGGGGTTGTCAGTTCCCGTATGTATAGACGTTGTACACAGTTCTGGCGTCTGGCGTAATCATGTCGTGCAGAGGATAATTCTAAGATTTACCATTGCTTTTGTGGTCAAATATGTAAGTATGCCTATCGATCCTGCTATGTTACATCACTGCTCTTGCCCCTTTCATAAAATACAACGACCAATATGAGTATTTAGACATCTCCTGTTATGATTACACCCAAAGTAGCCACGCTCACGCCGCCCTCATGCACTTCCACTCCTAGCGCTGGGTGGCGCCCTGCGCAACCGCAGCTTGCGTCTCTTTCCTGTTGGTACGACGAAAGTGTCAAGGTATAAGTCGTCCTCTTGTTGCTGTACCTGTGGCTCTGCCGGCCAAGCCCGTAGATCACGCTTGTGCCTCATTGCATATGTGTTATATTCGAGGCTGTCGAAACCTTCGCCATCGTTTGGTAAGCCAGCCGAGACGATCTTGGCTACAGATCCGACGAAAGCCAGGAGTGACAATGAGAGGACTAAGAGAAGGATGAACCGGAAGCCTGCGTCTCTTGACGTACGGCCCTCGAAGTGCCTAACCAAAGCACGATGAAGAGCGTTTTTCCGGGGTGATGTTGTGTAGATGCTGTTGTCAGAAGCTTGCTTTGTCCGACCTTTTAGGTTAGGAGAGGCTATCCATGGATTGCTGGGACGCGGACCCGAAGCCTTGACTGGTCTATTCGCGGTAATGGTAGAGATGGTAGGAAAGCCAAGGGCTTCTCCCTCCGCGTCTTCAAGGTGGACCGACATGAGTCTGTTGGCTAACGAAGAACCTACGAGGTTGTTCAGCACGGGTTGCGTATATATTGGAAGTAGACACTTACTCATCCTTGTATAATCCAAAGATCAGTTGTAATATGCTATGTGAGCGGGTAAGATGAGCTTTTCAGAGAAGAGAGAGGCTCTTCCTCTTGATCAGGTTAAAGACACTTGCTCTTGGTACGCCTTCACACCGCTAGACAATCGGTTGTGCAGGTCATCGGGTCAGCACTCAAGGCTTCAGACTGTCAAGAGCTCCCGACGGGATCTCACGAATTAGGCACTCTGCAGGCACTGCGAAGCGGACGAGCTGCTATCAGGTGGGGAGGGAGATACGGTTTGGTGCACTGAGATAGCGGCGCCGACGGGTCCTGGAGGCAGACTTTCTTGTACTTTTCAACGAGGACAAGCTCGCGCCTATGCTGTTCCTGTGTCATGTAAAGTGAAGCAAGGGTGTAATCCAAGCTGAAATAGGGAGATAGAAAGAAGGGATCCCGTTAGGACAGGCATGATGGAGGAAGGGCCTTATAGCTGTAGCTATAGGAAGGCGACCGTGACGAGGGTAGGTTCCCCCCTGATTCAGCGTCAGTGAGTTGGAACATACGCTGATGCAGAATAGTGAATAGTGTAGCATCAGCATAAAGAGTACGCGCCTGAGACCTGTGGAGGCAGATTTCGGGACCTCGATCACTCGCTGGGGTCAGTGACTCCCGTCCCGTTGGCTCTGCTCCAGCTGCAGAAAATGCTATAACAAGTAGCAGAATGCCAAAGGGCAGTCACTCAATGAAGTACAAGCTTCAGTGTACACTTGATGGAGCCAGAAAAGGCGTCCCGTGCGACGCTTCTCCAGCTCTACGCCGCCAGAGATGACCTGGGCCTATCGCTGACGCTGAACGGGAGTGAAAGAAACGAGAAATTGAAATTCTCCCCTCTAGCACAAGAGAGATGCGCCTCAGCTTGTCTTCTCTCCTGCTAATTCATCGTAGTTCTTTTTTTCTTTCTTTCAAGCGAAAGCCACCGTCGACAGACCACTATCCCTTTCACAACTAGCGAGACATGCTCGCACTCGCCGCCGCCACCCTCCTGTCCACTCTCATTCTCTCCACTTCCTTCTCTTCTGTCGATGCACTTCCCTTGAACAACGCACCGGTGCCAGTATGCCACAAGACCTATGAGGATGTCTCAGTGGTCGACTATACCTTGTTGAAGGATGAGGCTAGCTTCAGCGCACTTTCTCTCAAAGACGGTGTCCTCTTCACCCCTCTCGATGCGACAGTCGCAGTTATCAAGGACACTTTCACTCTCCTTCCTCCCAAAGTATACCTCGAAAAGAAGCCTCAGCCTTATCAGACAGAAGGTCATTTTGAGGTGTGCGAGAACGGCGATCGCAAATATCTCAAGTTTATCACCGCGGAGAAGATCGCCAAACCCGAGATTGAAGAGTTCAAGCTGTGCACCTACCAGCATACTTCGAAGCTCGAGGTATCGCTACCTGAGAGAGATACACGGGGACACAGTTGCACCGTTGCCCACGTGTACGTGAAGTGCACTAAAACCGTTCACTCCACCGAGGAAGGCAAGGTCATCAAGAAGGATACCCCTTTCTATCTCCTCCCAATCACTGTAAGTGTGCTGGTGTCTACAAGGCTCGTTTCAGACGTCTGATCCGATAACGCTTGCAACAGTATGGTACTCAGCTGTCTTACGGCATCCATAGACGCCGTTCCTTGAGCGAGACTGGATCGTCTGTCAATGGGCTCTCCGTCAGCTTCGATCAGGCTGTCTCGACCGCAGATGCTTCTGCACCTGCCCATATCACCATCGGAACCATGTTCAAGGACAAGGCTCAGTACCTCGGAGAATGGTGAGCTACATCGGCACACGCCCTAATATGCATAGTCGCTCACGTATGACTCTTCTCCAGGATCGCATTCTACCGCATGCTCGGCGTCTCCTCCTTCCTTCTGTACGATCATGGCAGCAGCGACAATCCTCTCCAGGTTCTTCGGCCGTACATCGATGCCGGAATCGTCACATACGTTCATTGGCCTCCTGCGCATGCGGACGCCGTTACTCCAGTTCCTCAGGGTATGAACGAATTGGATGCTACTGCTCAGGCGCACTTCCTGAAGAAGGCCATGTCTGCCTGTCTCTACAATGAATGGACAACGCATACTCAAGGAGCTTGCCAGTTCGCTGCATCCGTTGACATGCTTCGCCGATCGTACGGCAAGACCAGCCTGCTAGGCTTCCTCGATGTCGTGCGTAATTCTGGGATATTCCAAGCGGAAAAAAGTATACTGACGTACCTGTGTGGCTACAGGATGAGTTCGTCTACCCTACCGAGTCCGCCAAGTCGTCAAATCTCGCCACACTGTTTGGACAGGCACCTTTCGCCCAAGCAGATTACATTTCCATCATGGGAAGCAACTTTGGCACCAGTGGCCATGCAGATACCCCTCAAGGACTTGTAACTGCCTCTTACCACACCCGTCGTGCACTCAGCAACGAGAGCCCAAGTCCCTTCAGCTCTGGATCCCAAAGATTCGTCCAAGCAGCCGAAAACAAAGGCGCGCTACCAATGACCTTCACGCTACCAGAAACATACGCCCGCAAAGCGTTTGTCAGACCAGAGAAGGCCATTTACAGTATTGTCCACGACTGGGTTCAGCAGCCTTCCGCAACAGCCGAGTGGGGCATAGTCGAGGTTGGCTTGGATTATCCCGATATCAAGTTCAACCACTATGCCTTCCTCTCTCGTGCCGATGCCAACAGAAAAGCGCAAGCCAACGGAAACCCGATGGCAGCTTACGATGCCGCACAGGATGCTTTCTACTCCGCAGAAGAGGACCACAGCGTCAAGTGGCTTCTGCCCGCACTCCGTCAAGCTATTGCTGGAAGTTCAGTCTAAGCTTTTGTCATATACTTTTGGTTATAATTTTCTCTGCTTCGATTTTCTTAGCTTCTAGGGGGACCAGTACATGACTGTGAAGGAGCTAAAGCTCGTCCAAGCGTCCGTACGTTTTAGAGGATGCAATGTGAAGCTTAGCGGCCAATCTGTATAATTAGTCCAATATTCATCGCACCCTCTTCCAACGATGTGATGGAATCGCGATTATCTGCAAACAGAATTAGTCTACTTAGAGGAGCGTCGCAGGTCCTTGCATAAGACAGTCTTCAGCACCTCACTTATCACCATTTACGCCCGAAGGCCAGATTCCTGAAGCTTGCCTCTCGAGACTTTCGAGCAAACTCCCTTCAAGAAGCATTCTCCCACCCATTGCCGTATACGAATGTCTATCTATCCATATTCGTAGTCTCTCGCTCTTTTCTGGAACATCAGCGCATCGAGTATGGGCAGACAACTGACGGTACCGTCGTTTGATCAGGATGAGAGCCCGAAGAGGTGAGCCTACCCAACTGACTATCGTGTCAGTAGCACTGCGGGAAGAAGCCAAATGCTGAATACGATACCTCGTTCGAAACGTTCCAAGACTTTCATCCCGTCCAGACGTTCTGGGCAAAACCACTTCTGGCTTTCGGCTTACATGGATGCAGTTACTGCGTTTATCACTATCAGTGGTAGCAGTGGTGGCACTTCTTCCGTCACTCCTCTATTTGGTTGGCCTCAACGATTCCCGCTTGAGCGGACTGTTACCGTACAAAGTTCTCCGACCACCATCATTCCTAAAGCCACCGCCAAGTGGACCTGTGCTGCACAAGGGAGACAGGCCGCTCAAGGTGTACATCTATCCTCTCCCAGACTGGCTAGATCACGAAGTCCGTACGGCCACGCATAGCGAAGAATGGTTGACACAGTCTTCCGAGTACGACGCCGATTTGTGGATGTACAACTATCTCAGTGAAGCTCCTTTCCGTACTCGTGATCCCAACGAAGCCACGCTCTTCTATATTCCCATCTTCCCAACTCGAAGGCTGCACTTGAAGCAGCCTCAAGTCGGCTGGCAGGATGCAATTGCCGCTTCGGCTCACGATGTTAAATGGGGGATACACTGGGTGAAAGAGCACTGGAACTATTGGAGGCTCAACAACGGTGCCGACCATTTTACCGTTCTCGCAGGGGATCACGGGCGCTGTACTCACATGTCGCAACTCACCAAGGAGGACTTTGGCGATTTGTTTGTCTTTCAGCATCTTGGAGATCTGACCCTCTGGAATGGTGATGAAACCGTCATACACGCAACAGCATGGCCTCCCAAGCCTGAGGCGGGGCAATATTGGCCGTGCTACCGTCCGAATCACGACATTCTCCTGCCATCGTGCGTGCTCCAAAAGCAAGTCCCTCAGGTTTCGCCCTTCCATGCGAAGCGTGAGATTTCCACCCTTTTTCGTTTCGAGCCAGAGGCAGCAACTGCAAATCATCCCTATCACAATGTCAACATTCGCAAAACGCTGAAAGACCATTTTGATGATAAGCCCATCCGGGGCGCGGACTGGCATCACTACCAAGGCCTCAACGATACGCTCAAAGATATGGCTAATTCGACGCTGTGCATGATACCGCCAGGAATAGTAAGTCAGCATGGGCGGTGTCTACTTGAGTATGTACTGACAGTCAACGTTCTTTGAAAGGTTGCGCACACCTCACGACACTGGCGAGCAATAGCGAGAGGCTGTATCCCAGTCACCTATTTCGAAGCGTACGACCTTCCTTTCCAAGATCGTATAGACTACTCTTCGTTCTCTCTCAACATCAAGCCGCAAGACGTCCACCACACTCAAGAAGAAATCGCCGACTTGCTGTCTTCGCCGGGCAGATTACGAAGCATGCAGAATGCCCTAGCAGGAGTACAGGACTCACTGCGGTGGGAAGGAAAAGATGGTATAGGCGCTTTGGTCAGGTTTGAATTACAGAAACGGTCGGATAGAGTCAGTAGAAGATGGGTGCATCCAGACCTTAGACAATGACAATAGAAGGACATGCCGGATAGAGCAGCTGAGGGTGCAGTAGGGTGTGAGAGGCGGATTCAGAGCATGTATGTGTGGGCTGTAAAGAAGTGTCATGCATCTTTCGACGATTCTGTAACTGAAGTAGCGATGTCTTCGTGCGTCTTATAGGGTCCTTCGAATTCGAGGTGTCTGCACTGACGAGTCACCTGCTGCCTTGTGGTGGAGCCATGTCAATCATTGTATTACATATCGCTGTTCCTCGCGGCTGCTCCTGCGACTTGGCTTGACTTGACTTTAAAGGATGGCTATCGGGGCCAGCAGCGCAGCTAGCAGCGACGGCACACCCCTCAGCAGGGTGCCAGCATCCATTGATGCCTTACTGGCAAACCAGCGCCAAAGGAAAGAAGCAGAGTCACGCCCCAAGTTCATGACAAATGCTGAACGGGAAGCGCTGGCCCAGGAGAAGCTGAAGAACCAGAGT
>BCII01000041.1:0-83029 GCA_001972285.1 Erythrobasidium hasegawianum
GCGTAAGTCAACCACTGACAACGCGCCGGTGTAAGCTGATCAGTGTGACTGTTCCTTCTCGGCAGATGGCCAGCAAAGGCTTTCAGACGCTTACTGAGTATTCTATGGACGAAATCCTTTCAATGAATTGTCGAGTATTGCAAGGCCCGGAAAGTTCTCCAGCAGTGATTGCTAGACTTAGAAAAGCTATTGAGGTCGGAGCCGATATTCAAGSTGCGAGAATAACTTGGCCCGATGAATTCCTTACTGAATTTATGTTATGCTGTGACTTGATGGAACAGAACTCATAATCAATTATACGAAAGCCGGAACACCTTTCTGGGTGTTGTTGCAGATGGCATGCTTGCGTGACGAGACCGGCGCCGTCCGCTACGTTCTGGGCCATGTGAGCGGAGGTGTTGCTTGGATGCCATACGCAAGGCGCTGACATCCGTTCCTTTCTACAGCAACTCAACCTGACTTCGCAAACTTCGGACCTATCCTGGCTGTTGGGTGACAACCTGGACGTCAGCAGAGGCCACGAGTCAGAAGTGTCCGAACTGCAGAAAGAAGCAGTTTCCTCATCTCGAGCTCTAGCATGCGACCGCCTCGAAAGCCAAGCCAAAGATCGTAACAAGCGTCTTCAAGAGGCAGCTGCTTTAGCTTTCGATGCTACATCTGTCAGACATAGTGGTCCAGGACACGCTCGAGAACGGCATTCTTCCTTTGAGGTTGTCCGGAGACCCACGTCTGCGTGTGCCCCACTTGGCATTCTGGCTGCTACGAGTAGCAAAGTGGAAAGAGGCATCGTCATGGACATCGAGCAAGTCCAGCATCCTTCTGAGATCTTACAATGGAGGAACAAGGTCAGCGGATAAAGATTGAATCATGTCATGATGGTTTCATTGATGTCCTTAACAAAAACAGTCGCCTGCCAAGCTGGTCTTCCTGGACCCAGAAACATTGAAGATCCGCTTCTCTTCGCCTTCGTTGCCGCTTGACTGGGCGCAAGGTCAGTCTTTCGCCCAGCTCGTCGAAGAGCTCAACCCTCCCGGATTCGTAGCAAGCATCCGACAGCAGATAGCGAAACAGGATTTCTTCACGATATCTCCGAGACTTCGAGTCTTCCCACCTGGTGAAGCGTATGTCAATCAAGGAAGAATATGTCCTCTGGCTGTCACGCCATTGATAGATAGAGCACGCAAAGTGGGCGCGGTGGTCGTCATGTTCGGCTGGTGAAGGAGGCCTCCGCTCGGCTATGGATGGAAAGGTGCAGGAGCTGCGTTCGTATTGCATCGCATGCAGGAGAAGGGTTGCGATGTCGGCGAGTGCAGACGATCAGTACGGACAATCGTTATCGCATCGTGTTGTTGATATGTCCACGTAGAGCATTCAGTCGCAAGCTATGAGTATTGTGTGTGAACGCAATGAAATGTATGCATTTCGTCAAGCTATAGGTTGATCGCTGATTTCTAGGTGAACATTGATCTAGTTTGAGGTTACGTATAGGGACTGTGCTACAGTACTTTTAACAGACTACTCCTTAGGTTTACTTGGATGTCTGGTTGGTCTTTGAGGGATCGTAGTCGACCTCGGGTACACCGCCTGTAGAAAAAGCATAAGCTAGGGTATCGCCAGTAGAGTCGAAAAAGGCGATCTCGTACCAGAGCCGGAAATGGGGGCAGTCTTTGGGTTGTGTTCCTGTAGGGTGGAAGGAATGGATGTCAGTATCACGAACTGCATGCTTCCAGGGGTATGAACTTACAGGGTTGAAGTGACCCTCGATCTATGGAAAGCAAGACATCAGCTTCAAAAATACTAAACAGCTACACTCTAGAATAGAGTACCTCTCGAACGGTAGTTCCTGCAACATAGCGCGTCAACGAACATGCTCGAGGTGTATGCCGAGCGACGTCATTGACTCACCAGCCTTCCATTCACCAGCACCAGACACGGCTTGAGTGCTGTCAACCCCAATATACAGCATGGTCAGCTTTGATTGTACACTGACAGCTCGCTGACGGGCTCGCGTCCGTTGGCTGTCAAAAGCCGTTGGGCGGGCTGAGCGGGGATCGACATTGCACTTACGCCGAGTTGATGGCAGACGAGGCAGCAGAGCCGGTAGATGAAGTGTTGTTGGTAGAAGACATTGTGTTTGTAGGTGTTGTTTGATGAAAGCAGAAGCAAAAGATGCCAAACTGAGAAATGCGGGAATTCGGGATCTGCAGCTTTCGCTTGCATCATAGCACGCAGAAACAGCCGCCACAGAAACTATGACCTATAGCAGGCATGCCCGGAGTATGATGAGCGCAGCATGCAATATTATTCACGCTCAAGCATGGACGCGTTACTGCTCTCACAAACCGTGTCAAAGAAGTCATGGAAAAGCCAGGGTAGGATGTTGCAACTATGGCATTATAAGCGTGTATCCTTTTCTAGAGCTACAAAGACAAGATTATATAGAATAAACTACGCGATACGTCACAAAGCGTCTGTCTGTGCAGCTTATACTTGCGCAGCGCGATTAGCAAACTACGTGCACACAAAAGCTGATGCGCTACTGCTTCGAATGCGACAAACGCTTATAGCACATGCTTGAGCTTGGCAAGGAAGCCTTCCTTCTTGGGCGAATCGGTGCCGGTTGTTGTGTTGTTGTGGGTAGAGGAGGCGTGGTGACCGGTTGTGCTCTGTGCTCCGGTAGCACCAGTCGCTGGGAGGGTGCCTGTTGGTGTAGCGACATCTCCTGTTCGTCCAGTTGTAATGTCTCCAGTTCGGCCATTAGTGACATCTCCGGTGTGGCCTAATTCACGAACATCAGTCTCTTGGTTTGTAACTTTACTCCTAAATAAGTGGGGCGCACCATGTACTGTTCTGCTGTCGGCCTCGTTGCGGAGGTGGGTTGCGATACCGCTTCCACCGCTCTCGTTGGTGCGGGCAGCAGTTCCTGGAGCACCAGCAGCAGCGCCAGTCAAGCCAGCACCAGTAGCGCCAGCTCCAGTGACACCAGCACCAGTAGTGGAGTGAGGTACTCCGCTAGTGTGTCCGCCATGTCCCTGAGCCAGACCTTGTCCCTTGGCGCCTTGCAATTCTCTCTCTGCGGAATCAGAGATGCCGTGTGTTGCGCCAGCGGTAGCAGTGCTCGAGGATCCAGTGGTACCTACGGGTGCACCGGTGGCACCTGTGAAGTCGGAGTGACCAGTCTTGCCAGCTTGGCCGGTAAGACCTGTAGCGTTGGAAGAGTGGTCTTTGTTGCCAGAGACGGCGTCCTTGACCTTCTCGACAACACCAGTCTTGCCAGTGTTATTGGTGGTGCTGTCGTGGTGCGAGCCTGTGAGGCCTGATCCAGTGGTGGAAGAATGGTGGGTCGAGTGGTCTCCAGTGAGACCGCTGCCAGTGGTGGAACCAGTCAATCCAGATCCGGATCCGGATCCAATCGATGAGTGACCATGATGTCTTGGGTCAAAGTCGACTTTGGGGACACCTCCAGTTCCAGAGATGGGTACGGCATTCTTTGGCTCGTTTTCCTGGGAAGGAAGAGCCAGAAGGTAAGCGTGGCTGTATGCAGAATACGCTTCTGAGAGAAGAAGAGAGAGAGAAGAGGGCTTACAGGGTGGAAGTGGCCTTCGATCTCTCTGACGGTGGTTCCGGGAGCCCATACGCCTGAGCCATGCACGATGCTTTCACTGCTTCAGACGGATGCACAGAAACGGGCACATGTATTAGTAAGATTCAAGCTTCTGTCTTTCGAGGAAAAAGCAGACAGCGAGAGGCAGGAAGAAGAGATGGAACTATACGAACGGGTTGAAGGATGAGTTTGAAGAGGTCATGTTGGATGATATGGATGTTCTTTGCTTTTCTGTTTGTTGCAGAATGTGCGTGAAGGAAAGAGAAGACTCCTTCTTCAAATCTTCAAGACAGAGGCGGAGACAGACAATTAGTCCGACGTCATGGGCTGAAACGTGACGTACTCAGCCCAATTGGGCGAAATGGTCAAGCACAACATGGAAGTGTTGGAAGAATCACAGATACACAGGTAGAGTAGTCAAGAGATGTAACTTGCAGCCGGCGATGCATACGCGGGCCAACAATCCTTGGCATGCCTTTTTCCGATACAGTACCATCTATGTCCGAAACACTGTTTCATGTTTGTCACAACAAAGTAAAACATACCCTAGACTGTCTATTATGCATTTGCTTGCCCATGCTTGGGGTATCCCTCTGGGTCGCTTTACTGATAATTTAGGCCTTGACTGCACGATTGACGTGGAAGTTGTGTATTCTTTGTATCATACTTAGAGTGTGTGCATTGGTCTGGGTCACGTAGTACTCTCTTGCGTGCCTTCGCTCCCTTGGGGACTATTTCCTGTCCTCTGCTTCTCTGCTGCCAGTTCTTCTTTCGTAAGGAAGCTAAAGTAGACATAAGTCAGTTGCCATTGATTTCTCGGGAACGATGAGACCTACCGCCCGCCAGGCCCTCTAGGCCGCCTCATTGCATGTTTATGCCTGCTTTCGTGTAGATATGGCTGACGAGTATAGCATCAGCACCTCTTACACGCAGGCTGATTCGATAAGAAGTCTCACCTTGCGCTGATTGCTCAGCCTGTGCACCTCTGCAAGTCTCGCCCGAGCATTCCTCCGCTTGACTATTCTATGATACTGCTTCGCATTCACGTAAAGCGGCTCTGTATCATGTACAGGGGACGCTACTAGCTCTTGTTGTTGCGGTGACTCTTGGAAAGGCGGATGTAGCGGCGGGCGGGACGAGTACTCAAGTCCTGGATTGCTGTTACCACTATCTCCGCTACCGGCAGTAGCGAGGAGATTGTAGGGATCTGGATCTGAATCTTCATGTAACACTTCCTCCTCCTGCTGTTGTTGTAAGACTGATATCTGAGTTTGTGGTTGGTATGGTAGATGCGATTGCTGCTGTTCGTAATTTGAGATGGTGGAAGTGGGTGTCGGAGGAAGATGGGACTTGTTGAGGTGATGCAGATTCACAAGTGAAGAAGATGAAGATGAAGAAGAGGCAGATGTAGAAGCTTGTGGAGTGTGATTTTGATGATGGTGATGAGGATGCTGGGCAGGATTCGGGTATGAGACATTGACGGGGTCTATCGGAGCATGATTTTCCAGCTGATGGGGATGGTAATATGAATGTACGAGATCTGTATGATCTGTTAGATGATGTTGCAGTTGATCCCCTGCTACTCCGGTGGTCCCCAGAAGACTGCCCAGCTCGAGGTCTTCTATAGCAAACGGCTTGTCCAGAGCATCTACATCGACGACGCCTGATCCATCATGACCACCGTAAAACTCGCTGGTCGTTCCATCCAGCTGGCTTGCATCAACGTAGCGCGAGAGGATGTATTCAGAGTCGCCTTGCAGACTGCTTGGCGATACGGGAATGTACAGGCCATGAAAGGCGCTGGGGTCCATCGAGATCTCCTCTCTTGACTGAGCGTTTCTCTCGTTGTTTGAGTTTTGAAATTGGTGTTAATCTGACCCTTAAACTTCTTTGATCTTATCTGATCAAGCTGACTTGACCGTATGGACTGGGATGCGTTGGGCGATTCTGGGACTTTCTACAGGCGCACAACACTCTACAGCGATGTAGATCTGAGACTGACGGCGACGGGCAAATCCAACAAGAACGCTGCAAATGCGACCGACCTGGCAGACTATGTATGCGTAGGGGCTCGGGATGGAGGGCCAGTCGCATTCACTGCAGACGATTCAAAGCTCGTAGTAGTAGCGCAAGATCAAGCTACGGTATCGTCGTCAAAGCAGAAGAAACGAATATGGATCCATTCGGCTGCTGGGTCCCTCATCCGGAGCATAGTCGTAGGCTGATTTGCACTACGCAACAAGCTTGCTCAGTGATTTAATATATGTTGTGTACAGTGGGATCATCCAAGCCGGATCGTGAAGATGGGCTTTACATCAAACGAAGCTCTCGTCGTCCTGGCCAAAGATGGGACGTATCGCATATATGCCATGTCTGCTGCTGGCAGCAGTTCCGAGAATGACAACACTACTCCTTCTTCTTCCCCCATGCCTTCATACTCCCAGCACTCCCTGGGCCATGACACGCTCGAAGCGGGAACCGTGCTCGATGCGAGGATATATGAGTACGGCATGGTTGTCCTACTATCTTCGTACCAGTTCTTGGAAGTGAAGGGATGGCCAGAGAACGATATAGATGTCTTGGTATCGAGCTCGTCGTCGACTGCACCTACAAACGCTCGCGGAGGCCGGGTAGAACGCTTTGTGGATTCTGGTCTAGACAGATCACCAGCTGCATGGTGTTTACTCACTCCTGAACAAAGTACAAGCCGGCAAGCCGAAGTGCTCTTCTCTCCTTCCTCTACTTCTCCAACATTGATGAGTATCGACCAACTCGAAGTGCAAGATCAACACTTCTCCAAAGGTCCTTTCTCCCACATCTTACCATCTCCAAATGGGCGCTTTATAGCTCTTCTTACCATGACAAGCTCGAAATCAACGCCGAGGAAACTGTATGTTGTCTCTTCGAATTATGCAGAGACATTGTCGGAATACGAATTGTCAGACGAGCAGAATGGTCAAGAACCGATAAAGAACATGGTATGGTGCGGCAACAATAGTGTGGTACTAGCATGGGAGACGTCGCTACTCATGGTCGGACCGTACGGCCAGACTTTGCAGTGAGTCAAAGCTCATTGAGTATGTATAATTGCCTGATGGTTTCATCCAGGTACTACTATATGGATGCTGTGCATCTGATCACAGAAGTAGATGGCGTCCGCATACATTCTTCGGACAAATGCGAATTCCTGCAGAAAGTGCCCGGTAAGTGAAGACCATTGCGGATTATGAAGAGCTTGTACATATCTCATCCTGACCTTGCTCACATCCAGCCTCTATCATTGCAATCTATTCCCCTGGCTCCACTCATCCCGCAGCCGTGTTAGCGGAAGCGTACAACCAATTCATCTCCAAGAATGCTCAAGCGCATGAACTACTTACCAATATCAAGATTGATCTACTAGAAGCAGTCGATACATGTATTGACGCTGCCTCGCGGGAGTTTTCCATTTCTTCCCAAAGAAGTCTGCTCAAGATGGCTAGTTTCGGCAAGACATTTTTGGATCTATACAATCCGAATGAATTTGTCAATATGGCCAACACTCTACGCGTACTCAATGCTGTCAGATACTATGATATCGGTATTCCGATATCGTACGACCAGTACGTCCAGACAGATCTAGGTCTGCTGTTAACAATTGGCTAAGTAAACATGTGTCCAACTAGATACACGAGTCAATCGCCTTCTGCGCTCATATCTAGACTCACCCTCCGCAATCACCATCTTTTGGCTCTACGCATCTGTTCATTTCTGAAAATATCAGGCGCTCCCGTCTTGCGACATTGGGCGCAATTGAAAGTCATAGCAAGCAAAAACGATGCATCAGATAGTCAGAAGACATGTAACATCATCGTCAACCGCTTGAAGGAGAATTACGAGGGTGGAGAATCTTTGGGCGGAAGCCAGGTCAGCTGTGCAGATGTAGCAAAGACAGCTTGGGACCAAGGTAAAACAGCCTTGGCAGCAAAGGTACGCGTATACACACGCCTAATTGAGGATGCAAGAAGTCTGACTTACCAACCCTGCGATAATGTAGCTTCTCGAGCACGAGCCGCGGGCAAGTAAACAGGTGCACCTCCTCTTGAGCATGAAAGAAGACAATCTGGCATTGTCAAAAGCCAGCCGATCAGGCGACAGTGATCTCAGTAGGTCATTTCCTCCTCATCTCGGAATAAGATACCCAGCTGATACGCGCCCAGTCTTGTCCGTTCTGCTATCTCTTCGTAAACAGCATTCCTTAGGCACTTTCTTCCGCTTTCTTGACGGTAAAGACGAGGCCATAGCGATATTGACAAATTACGGCAAGCAATACGATAAAGAGCTCGTCAAGGATTTCTGGTTCCAAGATGATCGAAGAACTGAGAGTGCATGCTTTGACCTGGAACAAGCGGCTGCATTGGTTGCCAGCAATCAGTCACAACCGAGCAGTGCTACTGGGTCCACGGAAGTCCTCTCGGCTGAACACTTTGGTGAGAAAATGGAGAAGGTCAGAAGTGCTCAAAGGACTTTTGGAGAGGACAAGGAACGGGGCTTCGAGGCTAAGGTGCGTAAGAGTAGTTGTGTTACAGCACTGTGCAGCCGTGGCTGAGTGCGTTGCTATGGCAGATGTGTGACGAGCAGCTTCGACTCTTGGCTTTCCAGCAGACACTGCAAACAGAGGCCGACGCAACGCAGCCTGTGCCTTATGTGGGCCTAAGTCTGAACGAAACGATCCGGCAATGCCTTATCCACCCAGCCTGGGCCAAAAAGGCTGAAAAGCTGCGCGTGGACTTCAAAGTATCTGACAAGCGATGGTGGTACATCAAGTTGAAGGCTCTGACGGAAACGCGCAATTGGGAACAATTGGAGATCTTCTCGAAGAGCAAGAGGTCTCCTATCGGGTTTGAGCCTTTTGCGGATTATCTGATAGCTACAGGAAATACTAGGCAAGCTCTCAACTATATACCGAAATGTGAAGCAAGAAATAGACCAGAGCTATATGTGCGAGCGGGAGAATGGATTAGGGCGGCAGAAGGTATGCATCGTTGAACAGACTTCGAAGCTGTAGCTAACGCTCTCTATTGACTTCATAGAATGCCGGGATCGCGGCGACCGCGGGAAGCTCAACGAGCTGATAATGAGGTCTCCGAACAATATCATCACAGCTCAGCTGACATCCATCTTGGAGAATACCCGGTCGTTCTAGGCAATGGCAATGTATTGCAGTAATCTAATGGTACGAATGCGTTGTTATTGTACTATCAAAGTATGAACAAGCTAAGGTAGAGAACGTGAAACAACGAAGATAGACTACAAATCCGGGTAATTGCACTTGGCGGTTTGACTATCTACGTCTATGCTGTACGACTACTACCCAATGACTATTGACAACTAACTGCAGCTCTACTGCGTAGATGCTATGCCAGACAGCGATCTTCTCCTAGAAAACCATCCTAGTCCTCTTAAAGCCGTGCTTTATGGTGCTTTGCTTGATGTGCGGTCATGCGGGGTGCAAGAGCAACGCGTGTAGATGCCGGCGAGCATGTAGAGATTCCGGCACCGCTCTTAGTCTTGCAGGAAGCCGAAGGTGTCTGACATACGGTGCGAGTGCCAAATTGAGCACCGCAACGGCCGTTCACTGATGCCGTGGTAATCTCGATGGTAGTTGCCCCGCCAGTACTCTGCCAGACACCTGTACCTGTAGTAATAGGTGGAGATCCCGTGGGTACCGCATTGCGCGCTGAGCAGACCGAGTATCCTGCTCCTGACTTCTTGACGCACGAAGCCAGAGGGGTTTGACAGACTGTCCGCGTCCCGAATTGGGCACCGCATCGATTGCTGACTGATGCAGTCGTAATGACAATGGTCGTGCCCTTGGCCGTGCTTTGCCAGACACCTGTTCCCGTAGTGACAGGAGGACGAACGGTCGACATTGAAGCAGGAGCTTTGCTACTTGTTGGCTTGGTCGTCTCGCTGGCTACGGGCGTGTTCCCTTTCATAAGAGTAATAGGATTGGGAGTGTAGTCGCACGCAGGCATTGTGGGCTGATCGGCTGGCCAGACAGGGTTACATCCCGGCAAGTGTTTGATGGAATACTTTTCGAGATAATCGGATTCTCGATAGTACATGCCAGTTGGCAGGCATACTCCTGTGGCATAGGTACCTCCTGGCACGAGAGCAGGGCAGCCGTAGGTGTCGATCGCCTGATTGGGTGTCGGGCTCTGGCAGCCGTCTAGCATAGCTTGCAGGACACCATCTTTCCATCCAGCTACAAAGTCCACATGGAAGCCACGACCCGTAGTATCACCATTTGCCAACATGAGGCCTCTTGCAGCTGGACCTCCATCGCTTCTCTTGACTCCTGCAAAGAAGGCCATACCTATCATTCTGACTGGGTGCGTGCTCGGACATCGTTCGTCGACTTTGACCATGGCCATATGTGCCGAGTCTTTGAGGAAGAGATTCTTTCCATCCCAGCAAGGTGGTGCTCGCATCATAAAGGAGATATCTCCCGTGCAAGAATCGGGGATACTCATAAGATCGGGCCAGATCTGGTTGCAAGCGTAGACTCCCAGGGTATTGACACCGGACTTGTCGATGCGTGCATAGAATTGGTCCGCCGAGTGATCCATGGGAGATCCCATCAGGAAACGGAGGCCTTTGGGGAAAGGATGTATCGTCTCTCCTGTGCTGGAGCCCGGACCATAGTAGGCATCCATGCTATTAGGGGGCATGGTGTAGGTTCCGTTCTTCTCGAGGTAGAAGATTGTGGGATGCCAGTAGCTCGATAGGTCGTCCTGAGAAGAAGTAGTAGAACAGCTTCCTGAACGTGCAGTGTCTGCATCCATCGTGATATTGAACGCGTTGGATCCATAAATGGAATGAAGGTGTGTGCTCGGCGCGCCAGGGTTGATCAATGGATCACTACGGCTGAGGAGGAGTGGATTATCCATTCGAATGCGAACAGCGTCGTTGTTGCGCATGGGACCTGCTGCAAGAACAAGAACGGTGCCCGCCGCGAGCATGGACCAGCATGCCCATAGAAGGGTTAAACGAGAGTGGAATAGACCAGTCATGGCCGTGTATGTATGTTTATATGTAATGTTAGTAGTTGGAAGAAAGCAAACCTGCAGCAGCGCCGGCATGAAATTCTTTGTTTTCGTTATGGGCTTGAGGCATGTCGGAAGAAGCTCAGGGACCACGCGCATCAGGTACATGCCTTGTCTCTGAAGACATTGTGGATCAAGGGACATGTTCCTGGAAGATTGCGAACACGACGTTAACACAGTCAACTGCAAGCAGACCGCTGGCCACGCGTTGGTCCTGCTTCGGCGTCATTCGAACTCCCTCTACTTAGGCGCGAGGTCTCGTTAAGCGAAAAGTGCATTGTAGTGTCTGTGGATACTGTATATCTACCGAATACGAAAGATCAACTGAAGGTTTAGACTAAGAAGAAGTACGAATGTAGACGAAACTGAATTCTGATAAACCATCCTCGACAGCTGCCTGACTATAGTGCGGGACTGTCTGTATAAATACTGATGTACGCAAGAGACTAGTACAGTGTGATATAACCTGTTTAGGTGGCCCACATAAAGCCTTAGCGCCGAGCTTTATTGCGACTCGCTCAAGGTGCAGTCATCCTTATGGCTGCCATGGATTGCGTGGGTGCAGGAGAGCAAGTGGAGATACCTGCGCCTGCCTTCTTCATGCAGGAAGCGATCGGAGTCTGGCAGACGGTCCTAGTACCGAAGGCAGCTCCGCAGCGCCCGTTAACAGTTGCGGTCGTAATTTGGATTGTAGTAAAGCTCGCCGTACTCTGCCAAACGCCTGTACCTGTCGTGGTAGGTGTAGGTGTCGTGATGCTTGTGGTTGTGGGGATCGACAAAGATGAGGAGGTAGAGAATGACGAAGATGTCGAGGTGGTCACAGACGTCGATGTGATTGTGGCCAACGTAGATGATGTCGAGAACGAGGGTGCGGCCGTGGATGCTGCAGTAGAGCAAACGGAATAGCCAGCTCTTGTCTTCGTTAGACATGTCGCTAAGGGAGTTTGGCAGACAGTTCGAGTTCCAAACGCAGCACCACATCTACCACTAACCGAAGCGGTCGTGACGAAGATGGTAGTAAAAGATGCAGTACTCTGCCAAACACCGGTACCAGTGGTTTGTGGGCTGGGAGTACTGCTAAAGCTCGTCGTCGATGTCGTCGAAGGAGGAGGAGCCTGACTTTGCACGACAAGGATCTTCTTGCCGGCGCTAGGTATACCGTTTGCGACGACATACAGCCAAGCTGGCCCAGGCGGGTATACCTGAGGCGTGGGCGGGCCTCGAACCAGGAGTTGCGTGCCATCAGAGCTCAAGCTAATGACTTGTAGTCCGACCATCCTCGCGTTCATGTGTACACTGTGTGTTGCAAAACCCAGATCGTGCAGGGCGACTGATGATGCGTAGATCAGCTCCGATCAAGTACAACACCGGGAAGAGGGTCTCACCACTCAAGTTCGAAACTTGCGTACCCGGCGGTAATGTCACTGGGATGTTCAAGAGGCCACCATACGAGATGCTATTTGGAAGGGAACCTAGCACGGGTCGGGGTTGGTTCATATAGGGAGCTAGAGACCATGTCAGATTACCAAAAAAAAAAACCGCTCATAAGAGTACCGACTTACGTGACAGGCGCTCCGCACGGTATTCGCTGCAAATACGTCTCAGAATCAACATTGAGCATCAGCGGCACGGAAACAGGGGCTCCTCACGTTGAATAGCGTCGTGGAGTCCTATCATAATTTGGGTTGGACCCGCTTATAAGGATTTCTCCAGTAGGCTAACACCATGCAGACATACCGTGTCAGCTTTTTATTCGAACAAGTAGCACAAAGACTAACCAGGAGGGTGGCAGTGCTGTGGTACATCCTCGCAATATTCGAGGCGGGAATGCCAGCCGTGAAGAAGCGCTGGCCAGCGGGCGCATTTGGCCGATACAGGGTAGCTCTGTAGTTTGGATTGTCTGCGTTCGATTGTCCAATTCTGTTCGGGACGTTGGCGAAGCCAGCTGTACCAGTTTTAGCACCGTTGACAATGAGTACGTCTAGAGCATAAATGTTGGCGATGCTGCTGTGATGAAGGCAAGAGTGAGGGTTTGAGACCTACCACCGCCGGGGAGAAGAACCAGGTCTGGCATTATTCTGGTTTCAGGCATTTGCTCGACAATCCATCCTCCTGCTATACCTTGCTCATTGAGCACCATTCTGACACACTGAGTTGAAGCTGGTGCCTTGATCGATAGTGTCTTGACTGAGAGATTCTGATCCATTGTCGTTGTTCCCCCGCAGATCAAGATTTCCGGTGTGTAGCCATTCTCTGGAGTAAGAGGCAGTAGGACTGCACCACTGGTCAAAGGATATGTTATACGAACTCCGTTTGGTATATTCGGCAATCGGCGCTCTGTATTCGTTTGCCAATCATAGATCATAGCTTGATGGTCGGCAGCGACGAAAAGCGTATCGTCCGGCAGAAGAATAACGATGGGGAAAAGATTGGCGGTGAGGGTATCTTGTAGAAACTGAGACGGAATGGAGGTTCCCTGGTAGCCAGCTATGTTCTTAGGCGGGTAGTATTCGATAGTGGGATTGTTGAGTTGCCTGTGATACTGCCTATCAGCTGTCTTGTCGAGTGGCTGCAACCATAAAATCTGCTTACGCGTTGTTGAGGAAGACACCGTCGGTACTGCCACCCATTATGAATATCGAGCCATCACTGAGACGAATTGTAGTGGGATACCACCGCTTGGTAACAAGCTTGATATTGGGATCCTCGTAAATGTCGCAGTTGTCGGCATCTCCGCATGGATTGAAGAGCCGTATGGCATTTCGTCCGTCTGAGGTGAAGTTTGTCGACCTTGCATCTCCTCCAATGTTGACCATTGTACCATTACCAAGCCAAGATCCTCCCGCACAGAAAGAATTGGTTCGCAGAGTCAGAGGCCGAACCGTCGATGTCGAGATCTTGTATACGGCGCCCCAAGCTGGGTGGCCATTGACCATAAGGGGATTATCTTCGTATTTGTCGAAGATCAACACGTTGTCATCGTCTACCACTGCTACTTGCATAGCGGAAACGCCTGTGGTACCTGCTAAGCGGAGTTGCCATTTGCCATTGTAAGTCTGGTTGTTCGAATATACAGCAGCTTTTGCCAATAAGAAGGAGGAAAGCCAAAGAAGCGCGATAGCCGTGTTGCGCATCGTGTGTATACCGTGGGTATCTGATGTCGCTTCGATTGCTTGACGATGGACTGTATAAGCGACAAGCATTCAGCTCGCTTTCATATACACCTCGAATAGACCACATTGAGTCGAGGAAGGTACCTGTAACGAGACCTTATCATTCGAGAACTATGATTGCCAGCAGAACTTGACTTCGTTGAATAGCAGACGATTCTACAGGAAGGAAAGCAGAGCCAGCAGTCTGCCGGAAGATAGGAGCAGTCATGTCGAGAGCGTCTACGTCACTACGTCACGGCCCTGCTCGTTGTTACTGGCGACTGCTTGCGTCCATGACTTCAGCCAGGGCATGTTAGCCAGCTATAAACATCAAGCCTCTGATCGAAGACCCTGAAGGTGTTGGAAGATGGTCGCTGCCCACAAGAATGGACATAGGATCCCAGAAGTCGTCTCCAAATGTTGCACCGCAAAGAAGCGCTTTTTCTCCAGCATGCCTTGCTTGCCCTGACCCCTGACCCGCAATGTTTGACAGCTGTCAGCTGACTAATCGAGACGATCACAAATGTGTAAACAAATGTTGAAGAACGATCGATGATCATCGACAGATGGATCAGATGCTATCGTCGCAGGTCTTGTGCCAGAACGAGAAGCTCTGGGGCTTGATCGGTCGAATGCCGTAGTGGGTCCAGCACCGAGCGAGAAAGTCATCGAATGAACTTTGGGATGTCGATTGGATGGTTTTCAACACTTTCAACGCACCTTCCTGTATACTATCACGCGTTGCACTCAGGTCTTGAAGAATGTTTCTGCGGTAGTGGCGTTCATCATAGGGGATTATGTTCGAGTTTCAGTAGCCCACTTACCGCTAGTCTGACCTTGCTTTCCTGTACGTCTTGTATAACATGCAGCTCAGTATACCGGACCTTGCGGCAGGCACATCTGCCGTAGGCGATTTGCCTGATTAACCTTTTGAAGCTGGAACCGACTGATGAATAATACTACATAGTTAGCCCCGCTCAGCAAGTATATAGTGCTCGTGCTGAGAGATTATGTCTAGAACTTGTATTTACAGCTAACCAAGCTAGGTTGGCTCTGCAGTCGGCTATGCAGTAGAAGGACAGTGTCCATACTTGAAAGAATGTAACATATACGAATGTATATAACAAGCGAATGACAGAGCGTCGGCAGATTGACGCTGACGTTGGGATTTGTTTAAAGTCGGAATTTGTGATGACTCGCTCGATGCGCAGTCATTCGAGGCGCAAGCGAGGGCTGTGTAGGAGCAGGAGAACAGGTAGATATTACAGCACCGCTCTTGCTTTTACAGGAAGCGAGCGGGGTCTGGCAGACAGTTCTGGTGCCGAATTGAGCGCCACATCGGCTATTCATGGATGCAGTCGTGATTTGGATGGTTGTCGTGCTAGCTGTGCTTTGCCACACGCCCGTTCCTGTAGTGATAGGCAGAAGAGCGGTAGGAATTGCAACCGGTGCTGAACAGACGGAATGACCAGCTCCTGTTTTCGTTTTGCACGTCGCCAAGGGAGTCTGGCAGACCGTACGCGTTCCAAAGGCAGCTCCGCACTTGCTGCTAATCGAAGCGGTCGTGATAAAGATGGTGGTCGAGGAAGCGGTGCTCTGCCAAACGCCTGTTCCGGTCGTTTGTGGTAGCGGGCTAACGGTAGGAGGGGTAGGGATTGAGATAGGCTGAGGCGTAGGCGGCTCGTAGACTGGAGGATCCTCACTGTGACCGACGAGCAGCTTCTTGCCGACACTTGGCACGCCGCTGGCGATGACATATAACCAAGCTGGTCCAGGAGGGTATACTTGTGGTGATGGCGGACCCTGTACCACGAGTAGCTTACCATCGAAGGTGAGACTGATGATTCTGAGACCAACCATCCTGGCAGACATGTGAAGACTATGGGTCACAAAGCCGAGGTCATGCAGCGAGACTGAGCGACAGGCGGACTTTAGCTACAAAGGGACTACTGATGAAAACCATAATATATTGCTTACTGCTCAGATCAGATTCCCGAGTCCCTCGAGGCAGATCGACGGATATGATGATCAGGGCGCCATATGAAATGCCGTTCGGCAGCCACTCCAGGATGGGGCGAGGCTTAAACGTGTAAGGAGCTGTGAAAAGACCACAGTAAGCTACGCTTAGATAAATCATGGGAGTGCAAGCTCACGCGATAGCCGTTCCACGCGGTATTCGCTTGGATCCGACTTCAGCATACGCAGCGCTATGATCGCTCGGAGTTACAAACTCACGTTGGATAGTATCGTGTAGAGACATCGTAGTTTGGATTGGAACCACTAATGAAGATCTCGCCGGACGGCTAAAGAAGCAGAGAGTCAGCTCGTACACGCAGAGGCAGCTACGTTGCTCACAAGAAGGGTAGCAACGCTATGGTATAATCTTGGGATGTTCGAGGCGGGTATACCAGCTGATGAAAACCGATAGCCGGCAGGTGCATTTGGTCGATACAGGACAGCTTTGTATGCAGGGTTATCGGCGTTTGAGGCTCCGACTCGTTTGCTGACGTTGTCGTATCCAGCTACGCCGGTCTTTGCGCCGTTTACAATGAGTATTTCTGTATATGTAACATGTCAACTTCATACAAGGTTGGCAGAAGTGGGGACTGACCACCGCCCGGCATGAGCACCATGTCTGGCATTATCCTTGGCTCTGGCATCTGCTCCACTTGCCATCCTGCTGCGATGCCTTCCTCTGTAAGGACCATTCTCGAGCATTGTGCGGAAGCTGGGATCTGGGAAGAAAGCGAGTTGCCCGTTGTATCTTTGTCTGATGCAGTAGAGCCTCCGCAAATCAAAACTTCCGGTGTGTAGTCGTTTTCAGGTGTAAGAGGGAGTAGCAGACCACTGCCTGTCATAGGGTATGTAACACGAACTCCATTTGGGATATCCGGTAGTCGGCGCTCTTCGTTCGTCTTCCAATCGTAGATCATTGTCTTCTGGTTGGCAGCTACAAATATCTTGTCGTCTGGCAGGAGCACGACAATCGGAAAGAGGTTGCTATTCATACTGTCGATGAGAAATTGCGACCGAATCGATTTTCCCTTGGAACCGGCGATGTCTTTCCGAGGATAATACTCGATGGTTGGGTTATTGATTTTACTGTATACATACTGAAACGTCAGTTACAGCAGGTTGCCATTGAAAGGCAGCGCGACCTACGCTGTATTCATGTAATTACCGTCGATGCTTCCGCCCATAATGAAGACAGATCCATCGCTGAGTCGGATTGTGGTAGGATACCATCGCTTGGTATCTAGCTTGATGTTGCCATTCTCGTATATGTCGCATTTGTCGGAGTTTTCGCAAGGGTCGAAAAGACGGATTCCATCGGTGCCGCCTACAGTATATTTCGTCGACCTTGGGTCTCCTCCAATGTTGACCATTGTGCCATTGCCGAGCCAGGAGCCTCCCGCACAGAATGAATTTGATTGCAAATCCAGAGGCCGGACTGTCGAGGTTGAGATTCTATATACCGCACCCCAAGCTGGGTGCCCATTGACCTTGAGAGGGTTGTTCTCATACTTGTCTACGATAATGATATTGTCGTCGTCTACGACTGCTACTTGCATAGCGTGCACGCCGCTGACGCCTGCCAGGCGGAGTTCCCAATCGCCATTATAAGTCTCGTCGGTTGGATATGAAGCAGCTTTCGCCAGCAAGAAGAAGGAAGAAAGCCATAGGAGTGCGCTGGCTGAAGTGCGCATTGTGTGTTTGATAAAGGGTGTGGATGTTTAGTAGGAAACGATAATGCTTTGCTGTTTTTTCCAAAGATGGGCTATGCAAGATGTTAGGACTGCATACGGAGAAGAAGTTCAGCTCAATTTCTGCATGCGCACGGTCTTGAGCTCCGTCCTTGGCGCACCTGTGATGTTACGCTATGTATGTATGGAACGACCAGATTACGGCATAAAAGACTGTGGGAAGCTGTACTGAAGAACAAGAAGGGGGCAGTCTAGAGTTATGAGAAGGAAAGAAAGACGAGATGGTCTGCCGCATCGTTTCAGCCCAGCTGCCGCTCAGCGAACGAGGCGCTTGCGCAAGGACCCGTGTCGCTACCGGTCTCATCAAGCTAGGCGGACAAAGCCAGTGCAGACGGAATGCCAAATCGTCATCATCGAACAGCTGCTTTGTGGTCTGTTGTGTGTCACAGACAGGTGTCAGGTTGTATTGATATTGCCTTCCTGCCTTTAGACGATGCCATGAAACGAGAGCTCCACAATTGTCCAGTCTTGCCTGAAGGTCATGACTTTCTGGTCCCTGTGGTTCAGCTGCATGTACACATGCGTATACTCTGTCTACATCAGCTTCTTCACAAGATTTGGCTCGATTTGGCGAAAGTGCAACGTTCAGGCTTTCAGCTTCGAGCGAGAAGTCGCCCAGTACTCCTAACAGAAGGAGCGAGGAGCATCTTGTTTGTTGCGTTGCATCTGGAACATCGAGAAAACCCACTTGTCATGCGAAGCTACAACCATCTTGGCGCTTTCTTCGATGCCCGGCCTGCCAACCAGGTCTTCTTCAGCTGGAACACAATGAATGCTGGTATCAGAGCACTTGGTATACAATCACCGACTCACATGACGATAGAATGCTCGATGATTGATGAAACATAAGCCGAAAGCCAACTCTGGAGGCAAAGGGATAAAGTAGTCACAAATTCGAAGGCAGTATTGATGATGCCAACAACGAGGATATCTATTTGCCAACCGAGAAGACCACCGCTTCATACGGCTGTAGATCCAGCGTCTTCTCATAAACGACTGTATCCTCCTTATTTCCAAACAATCGTTTGAAGCTACTATATTTTTCAGGCAAGTCCCACTGCACTTTCTCCTTTGTGAAATTCGCGACTATCAACAGTGTCGCTGATTCATGTTCTTTCGTATAGATGAAGAGGCTTTCATGTTCCGGCTCGATCTGACGAAAGACGCCATAAGTCTGCGTAACAAATCGCGGTCACGAACTTCAGTACCGTATTTACGCTTCAACGTAGTAACTGTCAAGGGAAACTCACGCATGCCAGGTTATCTTTTCGGAACTGGATAGCTTTCTTCCAGAAGTTGAGCGGACTATCCTTATTCTTCTCTTCGGCCTCTGCATTATACGTTTTATAATCTTCATTAACTTTCATCCATGGGTCTTTTGCATTTTCCGGATCTTTTGAAAACCCTGCATTTTTCGCTGAAGTCCACTGCATAGGCGTCCGTGCATTATCTCTTGCTTTATGCTGTAAACCCGCTACGACATCACTCATATCTGGTTCTTCATTATTGTTTGGGTTCTCATTCTTTCGCTTTGCTAGAATCTCTTCGTAGAATGTGATTGATGCGATGTCGGGATAGTCTTTGATTCCCCATGATTTCGGGACATTCGCCATGGCAAGCTCTTGGCCTTCGTAAACGTACACAGTACCCGAAAGAGTGCAGTGCATAGTCGCTATCATCTTTGCTGAAATGTCGCGAAATTCAGGAGAGGCGTTGCCAAAGCGATTCACGGAGCGTGCTTGGTCGTGGTTCTCGATGTACAGAGCTGATGACGACCTCAGCCAAGATATTCTAGAAAGTGTTCTTAAATCAACTCACAGTTCCACCCCCTGTACCAGCAAGTATGGAAGCGTTTCTCAACGATGTGTCCTCGCGTTGTGTGAGGATGGCTCAGACTCACCCCTGTTCAGGTATGTCCTCCTGATATTTCGCTAGCAGTCTCTTGAATTCGCTCAACTTGAATTTCTTGGGTATGAATGGACTCGCAACACTTCCATCTACATCCATATGTTCAAACGTAAAGACCATCTGGAGTTCTTTCGCTTCTGCTTGTACATATTCCGCTAAGATACTCGTGTCGTGCGTGAATGGTGTTTCGCCAACTGTTATAAGGTCGTATTTGCTTAGCACTTCGCGATTCATTTCTTTTAGGAATTCATGGACGCGAGGACCGTTGGCGTAGTGCTGGAAATATTGGATAAGTACAAACATCCTGTCCTCTGGCTTTATAGCTTGGTAACGCACCTCGTAGGCTGGTTGAAGATAGTTGCCAGGCTCGCTGATCGAAGCATCCGGTAGACCGATCGCCTTGCTGATGAAGCAGATGACGTCCATCTGGATGAACCGAGCAGATTAGATTATCTATCTTCCGCTAGTCGATCGATACTCACTCGGAAGCCATCTACACCTCTTTTGAGCCAGAAATGCATAAGAGAATGCACGGCTTGACGAACCTATAGCGAGACAAGTCAACATGAGCTATTCTTTATCTCACGGTAAACGAAGTGGGAATGGACGGACCTCCTCATTCTCCCAGTTCAAGTCAGGCTGACTTTCAGTGTATAATCTCAGATAGTACTGCTGAGTCTTCTCATCCCACGTCCAAGCCGGACTTCCACGAAAGACAGCGAGCCTGCATTCCACAACAAAGACAGACCCAATGAGCGCTTTTCCATTGGTACAGAGCCTGGCAAACGAAATCGAGCTTACCAGTTATTTGGAGGTATACGGTTGCCGTCTTTATCGTATTTTGCATCGCGCCAGATATACCAGTCGCGTTTGGGATTGTCTCGAGATGACCTTGATTCTTTGAACCATTCGTGCTGCAATAACGCACGGAAGGTTAGCTTTGATTTCTGCTACCGCAGGTGCAATGGATGTGTACCTCATCGGAAGTGTGGTTCACGACTAGATCCATCATCAACTTCATGCCGCGCTTGTGTAGGCCCTGCCGAGGAAGATGAAGTTAGGACGACCAGACCAAAGTACAGAATCGGTCGAGAAAGTTGCTAAGCATACCGCTATAAGCTCATCCACGTCTTCCAAAGATCCATATGGCTCCTGTATGTTTGTAAATGTTCTGTTAGTCGATTCTTCTTTCTGTATTCTGAAAGTCGATCGAGCTTACGTGAATATTCTCGTAGTCTGAAATATCATATCCCATATCCTTCCTGCGATACATATCCAGACTCAGTGAAGTGATTTGAGTAGGGATATGCAGGTCGGCCTTACTGTGGTGACTTATAAATCGGTGAAAGCCAAAGGACGTCTACGCCTAGCTTTTGGGACATTTCATAGATAGATAACACGTCAGGAAAATGACATCTTCCATAGCACGAGAGCTAAATCCCGTTTCATGTCGAGGACTGACCTCTTTCAAATAGTCGAGCTTGCTGATGACACCTTGCAAGTCGCCGACTCCATCATTGTTTGAGTCGCAGAAAGAGGGCGGGTATACCTAGAATACGGTAGCAACTGTCTGTCAGGAGTCTCGAGCGTATCTTCCGGCAGAGCAGGACAATCACGCCAGAACTCACTTGATAGACGATGGCCTACGATGATCGAGGGTGTGAAGAAGTAAGTGGTGATGACAGCCATGGTGAGAGAGAATGAATGTGTAAGAGGAAGGGAACGGAAAGGCCGCAGGTTAGATTCGAGAGATTAAGCAAGTCAAGACATCAGCTTTTCATGAAGCTTCTGCTTTGCAATCTTAGGATAGAGATATGTACCTCCTTCCACCACTTGCGCTCAGCGTACCCAGACTTGATGGCAGCTGTCATGCTTTCCTTGTTCATTGCGATGACGAGAAGTTGGCAAATTGTCAAGGAGCAGCAAGTATGAGAGAAAACGATTAGACATGTTGTTTTCATACACAAGTGCGTGTAGCAAGACTATGGGTTCGCTTCGTCGGTTATGTCTTCAGCGATTGACGAACGCGAAACGCGACCGGCTCTACCGTCTCGCGAACCTCTGAAGTTGGCCTGCCCTTCTGGCATCTCTCGCGGAGTATGCATACTCTGCGGACTGAATGCAGGAACTGACTGTTGTAGTCTTCCAGCAATGCTGTGTCTGATTGACGAGAGTACCTCTCACGCGCTCCTTCTTGCACAGTTGAGAGAAGTGACAGTGCGTTCCTCCAGTAGTAGACGTGTACGTGTTAAGCTAGACTGAGGGAGACATTCTCTTGGGCGCCTTTGCTGGATGTGTCGATGATAGCAGTCTGAGAGCTTGTTCTTGGCTAGTCGGCTTCCAGCAGGACTTTTTTGCTCCTTATATCGTCCGACACTCTATCTGCGGCTTTCAAGAGTGCTCTGCGCAGTAGACAATCAGTCTTTGCACACAAGTCTCGAAGTGTGATTATGGCACTCACTCCTTCTGCGTCTGCAGCGCCATCAATCTAGCACGCGCTTTTGCGACTTCCATTGATGTAGCTGTTGTTGTTGTGTGTGTTGCTATAGGTTGAGCAGTAACAGTCTGCTGTGTCTGGGAGTTCAGATGTCTCTGTTTACGCTGTTCGGCCTGCCAGAACAACCGCGTCAGAAGACAGTACACGATACAGTAGATGTATGTAGTATCTACCTGCTCATTGCATTTCCTCTCCTTCCTCTGTAATGCTTGCAACCCTTCTTCTGCCTTTTGTATAAGCTGCTGTATCTGCGGCTGTACGTGTGCTTCTACATCCATCTTGGCCTGTGTTATATCATCTACTGAGACCAGTTCATATGCTTGTGTTGCATCTAGTATGCTGATGAGCCTGGGAAAGTCGGCTGTCCCCTCGCCCAGAGAGAGCAAGCTGGCATGGAGCTGGGCAACTTGACGTTAGTTAGATGTATAACGATGGTGGATAGTATTTGCGATTGTTGTATTGTTCTTACTGTCGCATTGCACGCTGTCAACGCGCTGCTGCAGGCTTCTAAACCAGAGAGTAGCGACATTGTCGAGATCCAAGGAGCAGCTCGCTCTTCTCTCCTTCAAATCCATCAACTTCGCCCATCATGAAGCTCATCAGGTAGGGGCATATACTGTATATACACAAGGATCATGGCTGACATGGCTCTGTGCTTCCATCGCTCTTGTTGCTGGTTGTCGCAGATTCTTGTGAGCTGGATCTGGCTGGCTAGAACCGACAAGAGCAGAGCTAATGTGATGGTGGATGCTCGCTAGGATGAAGCTCAACAACGAGTCTGTCACTATCGAACTCAAGAACGGGACACAGGTCCATGGAACAATCACTGGTGAGCTCGACTTGTTTCAGAACATCCAGAGAAATCAGACGCTGAACTGTTTCATTCTTTGACTGCAGCCGTCGACATGGCCATGAACACGCATTTGAAATCAGTACATCCACCTCATCTGGTCTACTTGCATGTCTCAGCTAACTCCCTCTGTTCTCTGCGCTCGCTCCAGGTCAAAATGACAGTCCGCAACAGAAACCCCCAATCACTCGACAGTTTGAGCATAAGAGGAAGCAATATAAGATACTACATCCTGCCAGATTCATTACCTCTAGATACACTTCTAGTAGACGATGCTCCTAAACCGAAAAAGAAGAAAGAAGGTGCGGCTGCTAGGGGTGGGAGAGGAATGGATAGAGGGAGAGGTGGAAGAGGTAGAGGAAGAGGAAGTGCGTTATACTCTTCTCACCAGAAGGAAGGTCGACTGCTGACATACTGGTTCGCACACCTTCTTCGGCTATTCTCCTTGCAGTCGGTGGACCACCTCGAGGACGCCGTTAAGCGATTCTATCTGGCTCCCCTCTCTCCAGAATGGCGATATATATATCATTGGCTCCTCCCTCGTCCATCCACTCAATCTATTTCTCGTCGAAAAGGCCTGCTGTGCCGGTTGCTAGCCTGATATCTCGGTAACAGGAGGATACACGCGCACGTCGAGACCATGCAATCCTTCCTTGCGAGATTGTACTTGTATGATATAGGAGGAGAATGTGCGAAAATGAAAGAGAACATAGCGGAAAACCGTCAATATGGCGATGCTTCGTCCAGCATACTGACCAAGCTCCGTGCAATGCTGCGTCGTTAGTCTGATATGCTGACTGACAACTAATCATTTGCTCTCAAAGCGCTCCTAGCTGAAACGACATCGTCTTTAGGGACTGAAAGCTGAAGATGGGATCCAAGCCTTCTACTGACTACTGGAAAACCACATAGTCTTGCATTTCTAAATCCCTGTTGTACTACTTGTGTGTATGTAACAGACTAAGTTGCTGCCTCCGCAGAATACAACACTCGCCAGTTTGCCCTTCTTCCGATGCGTTGTACCCTCGTTCGTCGAGCCGTCAAGAGCATAGCAGAGCACTTATCTTCATCCAATGCAACTCAAAGCATAGATATTCACGCGTGGATCCGGACCATTCGACGACAAAAGAACCTCAGTTTCGTATCTTTAAATGACGGTTCTTCGCATCAAGGTCTTCAAGCCGTTATCCCTTCGAGCGTCTTGAATGCATACGATGAGAAGGTTAAGAGTGGTTTAAGTAGTGGTGCAAGTGTGGTCTTTCGTGGGAAGTTGATGGATAAAAAAGCTGGGAAAGGAACGGAGCAAGGTGTCAAGGAACTACATGTTGAAAGCTTTGATATCCTAAGCGAATGCGATGGTATGTAAAGCAATCTACTGATCTATGCGGTAAGAATGCTGAAAGCTCGTTCGTGTCCTGCAGGCGCGACTTATCCCATGCAAGCGAAAGACCACTCTCTACCTTTCCTACGTCGGCATGCACATCTCCGCGGGCGCACCTCTCTAATATCATCAATGCTCCGTCTCCGAAGTGCTCTAACCACCTCAACTTATTCCTACTTCACATCCCAGAACTTCTTAAATGTGACCATGCCCTTGAGTACATCTTCAGACTGTGAAGGCGCAGGCGAGGTGTTTTCTTTATACCAGGGCAGCAAAGTGAAAGGGAAAGAGAAGCCTTTCTATGATAGACCGACGTATCTATCGGTGTCGGGCCAGTTGCATCAAGAAGCTATGGTCGTGGGAGGAGGTCTGAATAAGATATGGCACTTAGCACCTGCTTTTCGTGCAGAGAAGAGCGATACGAATAGGCACTTGAACGAATTCTGGATGTGCGAAGCAGAATTGGCATTTACGGAAGAGTTGGAAGACGTTATGCAGGTCGTAGAGGGACTCGTCAAGCATCTAGCAACGACACTATACTCGGACGGAATGATGCACAAAGCGATGCAAGACGTGCTTCCAGACGGCCTCAAGGTCATCCAAGATCTAATAGCGAACAAAGACCAGCCTTGGAAACGGATACGGTATATCGACGCCATCACGATTCTACAAGAAGCAGTTCAACAAAAGAAAGCAGTCTTTCAACATCCTATAAGCTATGAATCGGGCTTGAAAAGCGAGCATGAGCGCTGGCTGGCCGATCAATTTGGCCCAACATTCATTACCGATTATCCAGCGTGTCAAAAACCATTCTACATGCGCGCAAACTCTCCATCTTCCTCTTCTGCAGATCCAAACGATACAGTAGCATGTTTCGATCTCGTCGTTCCACGCTTAGGCGAACTCGCCGGCGGTTCATTACGCGAAGAGCGCCTCGAGCCACTTCTTTCTACAATGAAGGAAAGAAATATGAATATAGCCGACTATGATTGGTATATCGATTTAAGGAGGTATGGAAGTGTAAAACATGGTGGATTTGGATTAGGGTGGGAAAGATTGATCAGTTGGTTTAGTGGCATCGAAAATGTTAGAGAATGTATTGCGTTTCCGAGAGGTAGTGAGGGAAGTAGATACTAGAGTTCGCAATTCTAGGCTGGAAAATGAACAGTATAGCATACTAGCATCATGAGGGACACTTTGGCTCGACCCAAACTCCTCTACCCGTCTTTTTTGGCTCTCCTCTGCGCCTTTTGTGACTTTGTCGCGAACTCTAGCTATAGTGCAACTTTTGCCGTACTATTCAAGCGGTTTTCAACAAGGATGCTTCATCCGTGAGGCGAGTCGGATCGCGGCTTTAGTGCGTGATTATAGGCCTGAAAGGACCGATTTATGCTGTTCTGCCTGTATTTCCTCCGCATGTCCAGTTTAATGGCCTCAGCTTCAATTGGCTACTGGACAGGCAGAAATTTGACCGCAGTTTCAGGTCTTCGAAGCTTCAAAGAGTCCCCTTGCACAAGGTCAGCTTGATGACCAAATCTTGATGTTGCATGCAGATTGCGGCTATCATTCCGCCCCATGTTTATCGTGATCCTCGAGATATACCAGATGCCAGAAGATAGCCGCCTGCCAGTAGCGCGGCAGGTGCAGCCAGCTGATATAAGGAGGTACGTCGCTCTCCTTGAGCCTCACGCTGCAATATCCTCCGTTCGACATCGCCATCTGATCCTTTACTTGCCCTCTCCCGCACCTTCCGCTGCTTGCGCGATACTGGCAACTGACTTACTGTCTGCTCCAGTTTGTTATCCTTCTCCTCATCCAATGTAGGATTCTGCATGTCGACCTGCTGTACTCCACCAAAGAAATCAGTCAAGCGGACCTGACTGACATCTCTGTTAAACAGATCTTCTCGTATTCCAGCATTAGAATGGAAGTCGTCAAAATTGTATTGATTGAACAGATCTTGTAATGTCTCAGTGGAAGTCTTGTTTATCCCTTCGAGGTAGTTCAGGACAACGTGCGTATAGCGATCAATGACTGCTACACCTAGATCTGGATCAGAGTGGTGCTATGGCATTGGAGCAAACATGAGCAATTATTTATTCCGTATGAAGAGTGCACAAGCTTACAGAATAGCTGTTCTCCCCTTTCCCGGAAGATCCGGTCGCTAGAATGCCAGGCGAGTAGAATTTCGTATACATCGTATTGGCTTGACATGTATCGATCATGAAGAAGATCTCCTTGTATCTATGGTGCATGAACCAATCAGTCATTTGTCATGGCACGAATGAAAAGCGCGCTAACCGCTTTTGCACATGCATCTGCTGAAACGCATCGGCTATATCGAATGCTGAGATCTCTTCTGCATCTTGAAACTTGAGAAACTCGTCTCCACCGTGCCCGGTCATGTATATAAAGATATTGCTGTGCTCGTTTGTGTCTAAGCGTTTTGAGACTGGGGCGTCGGGGGAGGTGCGGCCTAAAGAACCAGCATTCAGTTGTCGTGACCCGTGTAACAAGATGTCTCGAATGTGCTACCTGTCAGCAGGCGTATGAAGCTCTCTACGCTGACTTCGTAGCCGCGATAATCGACTTCGATGCTCTCGCCGTAAAGATCCAAGTGCCGCCCTGCATTCGCGTATACTTTGCCTGGGAAACTGTTTCGTGGATTACAAGCTACATCGTCTGCAAGCATAAGGATGATGTTGCTATCCGGAATGCCGAGACGCTTGACAGTGCGGTACCTTTGCGTTCCCAAGCATAATATTAGCAACTCTTGCTATATAGCAATGAGTATACGCGCTCAACGTACATTCCGAGCGTGTTGGCCATGTGCTGAAAGGGACGGATCATCATCAGCATGCATACTCCCCAGATGAGCGCTAGACAAGCCCTAACTCTGTAATTAAACCTGTTCTCCATTGCATCAGCTCATCCTGGTATCATATCAAGGCTGGCGTCGCGGTACCAGTATCGCGAGGTGCAGACGAGGACGGCCCAGTTGTTTGTGCTTGCGGGAGGAGCAGTAGCAGCATAGGCATAGACATAGGTAGGACATAAGGCAGCCAGCAGCAGCAGAAGCAGAACGCGTAGCATCGAGGTCATCAAGTCAGTGGGTTGTTCGCAGCTTGACCGCAATTCGATATCACTGTTTCAAGATGGATCCAGGCAAGTTTCACAACATAGTCTACTCGATGAATCTGTACTGATTGTAATCTCTTTGTGACAGCAGACCAGGTGAGCATCTACTCTGCTTTCAAGCGCGGCAATGTCGGCGAGCTTCTGGCTCTTTGGCACTTCTAGGCAGAATCTGGGCTGACAATCCGCGGAGTAGCAGAAGGTAACAGTTCTGCCATCTACGCTTCATGATTCCAGCTGATCCTGCGGTCCCAGCTCGACGCTTGGAGATTGAAGAACGCCTGAACGAAGAGCGACAGGCTCTCGAGCGTATGCACGTCGATGAAACGAACGAGCAGCACGAGCAGGCATCTCCTGTAGCCTCTACTTCAGCCGTGACGCTGGATCAGCCTGCTCCGGTAGTGGAAAAGCCTTGGGGTCTCGCAGAATATGGCATACCTCCTCCCGCGACGGACATTCTGCCCGATCCAACAGTAGCTGTGCGTGCTCAACAGTCATCTAGACTATAGAAAGCTAATGGCGATATCTGCAGGCCAAGCTCAAGCACTTCCATGCCCTTCGAGCTCAGAACATCCGATTCAACACAACTTTACAAAGCAACAAATCCTTTCGCAACCCTTCCATCTTGTCCAAGCTTGTGGATTTCGTAGCAGTGAACGAGTCGCTGTCCGCTTTCCCGAAAGATGTCTGGTCTTCAGCCGAAGGGCTAGGCAAAGAATCTTACGCAGATGCTATTGCAGAGAAACAAAAATTAATGAATGAACAGCGCCAGAAAGCACAGGAACGTGGGAAAAGAGACAAGATCAGCTTTGCCAGCGCTGGTTCCGGCAATCAAAGTACAGGCGAGAACAAGTATTCAGCGGGTATAGCAAGCGAAGCGCAGCATCGCTCGAAGAGGAGCAAGGACGATTACTCGCACAGGAGTACAGACTCGAGCTCTAAGAGAAGGGACAAAGACAGGGACCGAGACAGAGGGAGAGAGCCTCACGCTGGCAGAAACAGAAGTCGCAGTCCAGCAAGGCGGTATTGAGATTGCAGCCAGTTAGTACGACGAGATGCTATGTGAGATGGTCAGAAACATGGATGGTGGAGAGCATACAGACATGCTATATTCGAAGACTGACAAGCCTCAAGCTGCATCACCAGAAAGCACACCTGTAGCAATGATCAGTCTTCTGCGCCGTCATCAATTGTCGAGAAGTAGACTCACCATCCCTGATAAGCACTCGAAAGCGCAAAGACGTCCGTAGCTTGTAGGATTAATTTCGAGACCTGTTCCTCAACCGGTACAGCCTCTTCCGTCCCAAATTCTGTTCCCTCCAACTTTTCTCTCACTCTCGCTACTACTCTCTGAGCTCTTGGACTAAGCTGTGTGACTAATTTATCCATATTAGGATCTATTTTCCTCCGTCTTTGCGAGAACCGAGCTGATGGAGTTCCTATTTGAGCCGTTTCGTCGTTCTCAGTAGGGATATGGAGTATATCATCGTATTCCAGCTGTCGAGGGTGCAAGACTAGATGTTGAATAAGAGGATCGTGCACGAATGCAGAAAAGACAGCCTCGATGGATTCTTTGTTTTCGCGTAAGAGTCGCATAACACTCTGTGAGCAGAGGCGGAAATGCCCTTCGACACCTGTAGGTCCCATAGCGCGTATGAGCTGTCTCGTAAGGCGAAAGGGGAACTTTTCGGGGAAGGAGTCTGTGAAATTGCAAGATAACGTGAGTATCGCAATCGCTCCACGTATTCAGATAGTGCTCACCTCGTTCTTGAGCAGCTTGGAAGCAGTCACCGAAATCTACATGGACTATCTCGCCAGTCACTCTGTCCTGCAAAGCATTCGAGGGATGTCGACTATTATACTAGGCGTCAGAGCAGGAACTAACTTCGAGCAAGAATCGACTACTTACTCTCCTAGTCCAAGGATATGTCCGACCATCGAGTTTGTCGCCATAGAACGCGAATAGGCCGTTCGTCTCTCCAAGTATGCAGCTGCAGAAGCGCTCTTTCGCCAAAGAATCGCTGCGAGTTCGTCTCCTTTCGTAGCATCCAGAGCTAATTCGAAGACTTCGACTAGCTGTAGACTGCTAAGTGTGCCCTTCGTGATTCCAGGGGCAAATTGCGCTTGCAATCTATGGATGCGGATCAGTATCTCGATTCAAGCTTTAGAAGTGGGACATACTTGAGCTCGAGATCAACTGGTGTGTTGAAGAGACGCCTATGCTGTTTCACAATGGCTTGCAGCGTATCTCCTCGTTCGAACCAAGACAGAAGACCGGCATTATGGCTGAGCGGGACGACCGCAAAGCGGACGATGCGAAGATGACGCTTGCTGGCATCTTGATCACTTTGTAGAAGCGAATTGACAAGTGTGAACTGTCAAGATGTTTTAGCAAGGTCCTTGAGGCTGAGTGAGCGAGACAGAGACGTACGAGCTGCATACACCGCTCGTCTAGACGCAGATCTTCTCTGGGCTGGAAAGGGAAGGTATACGTCAACATCTTCCGACAAGTAACAGAACGTTGAAGAAGACGGCTCACCTTCAGCAAGAAGCGGTATGTCTTGCCATCCGATCCCTTCATAGTTAGCTTTCGAGGTCTTTGCTTGGACGACAGGATCTCTAACGATCTGTTGATTTCCATGATACGTATATCTTCGCCTCCATGCCTGATGTACGTTCCAGGCACCGAAAGCGACATGTTTCTGGCGGCGGCCAGACGAGGCGAAACATCGCACAGCTCAAGATGCAGCGGGCTGTCCCTGTAGATGGCTTTAGCTGTCGGCACTGAGTGAAATACATAAAATGCACGTACTTAATGCCTTGAGAACAGATTTTATGAATAGTATGCCACTTCCGCCATAGATTGGCAAGATCCTTGTCAGACCCAGTCTGTAGGCATTTGCGTCCAAGTTCTGAAGTAAAGCTGTAAGTATTACGACTCGGCTTGCGGGAGCCAAAATTATACCTCGTGCAACTCTTAAGGTCTCTCCATATTTCACGGTGAACTCGTGCTCGCCGACGGTTTCGGGGTTTTCGAAGCTTTTGCAGAGCTCCTCCATCGCCGCAACAAGACCTGCTGGATCTACAGGATGGATTAGCCGGATTGCAACGCAGCTGGAGCTTAGACCGGTCGTACTTACTCCGCTTGCCTTCGCCGAAGATGTACTTTGCCGATGCTTCTACGCAGTGACAGCACTTCTCTTCCCAGCTGATAGCTGTCCTCATGAGCTCATCACTCAGAAGCATGGCTTCGCTAACCAGAGTATCGTCATATAGCCGCATCACATTGACCAGGCGCTTTGCAATCACTGCCCTTGGCTGCGACGGGTACTGTGTGACCGCCGTCAGGGATGCCAGAAGAGTATGGGGATGCGCTCGAGCAAGACGCTGCATGTGCTGCTCGATTATAGGCTGAAGTCGTGCAGAGGGATAGTTAAGTTGAGCTGTGAGTTGTGGAACAGCTTCAAGATAGCAGTCTATCGATAGTGTGTTGAAGGCTCTTTCGGCGGCCATAGCCACATTTTTGTGTTGTCCGAACTTGAAGATGGTGGTAAGCAGTCCAAGAACATCTTGCAACGGGAAAGAAGGGGCTCGCTGGAGGATTTGAGCGTAGGCTGAGGAGCGGCATCCAGCATCAGCAAGGCCATATACGGGCACATACTGGGTACTGACCATCGACAGTGCTGACTGCGAGGGTGATGACAGCCTCGTTATAGCCGGGCGGCTTCGAGCTCTCTAGTACGTCAATTATAGCGAGATTGGTGTTGGCCAGTTTTCTGAATCCCTTGACATACGGATGCAGATCGGTTGACCTTTCGTAGCAAATTTGTGCCTCTGACAAAGTCACCTATAGAAGTCGGGATACTTTAGGTGATTCCGATGTAGTATAGCTGAGTCTACTTACGGCATCCTCGCCTCTGGAGTAATCACCAAGAGAATGGAAAGTACGGGCTAGCAGAGACTTCTCCTCGCTGATCTTGTCAAGGACTTTCTTGCTTTTCTTGCCCAGATGTGTGAGCGCTTCGAGTCTGTCGCTCAGCCGACATACTAGATCGCGCAAACCTTCTCTAGCCTTCTCTTTGTGTCCAAATTCGAAGGCGAGTCGGCAGCGTTCGAGGGTGAGGCCTGGGTACTCGTTCTCTGCCTGTTTCGCAAGAATGAGAACTCGCATGCGATTGCCTCAGACGACCTGACTTACTATGACAGATAGATCCAGCGGATCGCACCCTTCGCTTTGCATCGTCTTTGCTTGAATCTTGTACGCGAGATCCTTCCTGTCAGCCTTTCTGCAGAGTCTAGCATACTTGACCATGTTCTTGACATCTTCTGATGGTGGAACAGCTATTAAATGCACTTTGAGGCATCTTCCGAAGACGTCGATCTCTTTCTGTAGGGTTGATAGTCTTGATGACCATCTCTGTCGGATCAATTCTTTATTGCCGGTTCCTTGCATGTATGTTCCGCTGGAAACAACGTCAGTAATGGAGAACTCGCGATAGCTATACACGCACGCTTCTTCAAGCTCGGTCAGAAGATGGGCACGCGTCAACAAGTCATAAGCCCTTCCAGTGCGCGTCCGCCCAACCTTGACTGCATATTATTGCACTGCGTTAGCCCTTCGAACTCTCAGCTTGATGTTCTATTCTGCGCACTTAGCTCATCGCAGAGCATACCGCGAGCCTCATCAATGTGAAATAGCGCCTCAGAGTGCCTGCCAGCGATCTGACAGTTTACTGCTGAATACCACGACCGTTCCGGTTGCTGCATGTTTTCGATCGCTTGTAGCATCTTTGTAGGATTCGATGCACTCCATGCGGCATTGGCCAACAGTGGAGCGACCGTCTTCTCGAGATCCGGTGATACGCTGGGCAGCTTCTGGTCAGCAAAATCTAGCAGGACATCCCATTCGTGCAAAGCGTGAAGGCACTACGGGGCAGATATCAGTGATTGCCGACTTTCAGTCATCTCTGCAGCACTTACTCTCATGACACCCTTTACAGCTTCAGGCTGGTAGGGATCATTCTGCAGCATCTCGTCATACGCCTGAAGATTGGAGTGCCACTGTCCAAGTTCGGCCCATTCCATGCCAGTAGTTGAGCTGACGTGTTGTAAGAGACCAAGAGCATTGTCGTTTTCGCGATTCGAAAAGCTATGGTGAATCCGCAGAAGGTCCGATATGACCGATTCTTGTTGCGTCTCTTCATATTCCATTTCAGCATACCTGCATGCGCGGTGGAGGAATCTTCGGCGCAATGCTACCTCTTTGCAAAGGTACGCTGGAACGTTCATCTCGATACCCATGCGACTCATAAAGTCGAGGAGACTGTCAGGGAGATTCAGCATGACAATCATGCTTATCGGCCAATGATGAACTTACTGGAGTATAGTATCGTGTGCGTCCGCAGTTGCATCGATGGAGAGCAGATTATGGAGATTATCGCAAACATCCTGTTTCTGTTGTTTGGAGAGGTCTACCCATGCACTGTAGAGAGCATAATTGAGCAATCGGCGCTGAAGAGGAGGATACGCATCTGCTACGGCAGCTGTTGCGCGGATGTGGTGGTTATTCGTGGCTTTAGTCATCTTGTCGCAAAGCTTGTCCACCCATTCAGGCCATTCGTGTTCATCGAAAGGTGCATTCAGGGCAGACACGATCGCGGCGGAATCCAAGTTTTCTGCAATTTCGTTGACCTCGCCGACTAAACTTGAACTGCGGTGCCTGATCAGCATATGGTTGACGTATCGAAAAACCTTCTGTATACCTTGTGTCGACTTCAGCAGCACTGCCTTCCGCGTAGGCCTGAAAGAAGGGATGTTCCTGAATCGCAAAGCCAAGCTGTCGTTCGTACAGCAATGCGAATGGCAATGCCTCAGCACCACATTCCTTCACGACGCCGCAAAGAGTTTCGATTGCGTCTCTAGAAGTTCCGGGCTGTTTAGTCAAATGAACGAGGGTAGCCATCACCCGTGACAGATGGCTTCCAAGGTAGGTAGCGCTAGCCAAAGAAAGCAGTACATTCATTGCCAAGGAACGTGTGGTGGTTGCGTAGTGCTCGCAGGCAGAGAGGACCGCTGGGACGACGGAAGATGTCCACTCGCGTATCTCTGAACCCGTCTGGCGCATGAATTGCAGGATTGCAGCTGCAGTCGGATCTGGAGTCGCCACATCGAGAAGCGCAGCTGTCATCCGTGGAATGACAATCGACAGGTACTTCTGAAACTCTCCTCGCAGAGCTATCGCCAATGATGCGATGGCGTCCACAATGCAATTGCTTGGTTCCAAGCCTTCGTCCCAGTGCTAACGGAGTGTCTTCAGCTGCTTTCGGTTCATAATATCCCTGGAACTTACCCGCAGAAAGATAGCTAAGATGGTATAGGTATGCTCTTCGACCCGCCACTCGACGATCTGCGCCAATGTTGCAAGTGCTGATATATGGTAGCATGTTGTGACATAATCGACCGATGGTTCATTCAATGCGGCAATGAGCCTCGTGATAATGCGACTTGTGTAGTGCCAGGATCGCTTGCGACTCGCCTCGTGACGGAAGATACGCACGATAGCATCTAGTACCTGTACAGAGGTCAGCACAGACGAGACAATGATCTGAGCTACTTACTCTCGCATGGTGAAGCTTCAGAGAAGGCTCGTTCCATATCTCCATCAGCTGAGCTAGCACCCAATCTGCAATGAACAGCGGTACTCTGACTCGGATAACACCTTCGTCTAACGGTATGAGTCCAGCCTCCAGATGATCAGCGCTGCTTGCTGCTTCAGGCGAATCGGCCAATTCTTGAACGAGCTTGTCCGCGATATCCAATGCCGAGTTGGCTGGTTTCAGAGCGCCAATAGTGCCGAGTGCTCGAACGACCTCGCGACGTGAAGCAGGGTCCGTCTCGAGTGCCAGGTGACCGACCAGGGCGTCCATGTAATCGTCCCTCTGCTCCACCATTTCTCCCATACAAGCGGTCTGCGCCACTACTTCTGTCAGCGCTAGCACGGCTATTCTGCGTTTCTGAGCTGACGCTTGATCCCGGAGAGCTGTGCAGGCCAGATCCACGAATTCCATGGCGTTCGCGCGGATTGAGTCACCTGCATACTTGGCTAGCTGTCTGACCACCTCCAGACCTAGTATAGCGACTTCTTCAGTGTCTGCGTTTCGGAGAAGACCCAAGAGCACGTTGGTAATCGGTGCTGAGTAGAGGTCAGCCAGAGGCGGAGCTGCATCCATGATCTCTTTTAGAACTGTCAGCACTTGTAGGCGGGCATGGCTATATCGATTCACGTTAGAATTCCCTGTACCGCATTATCCACAGACAATCTGCACTCGCCTGTTCTTTGTCTGATCAAGCGTTGTCAGCAAACCGGCGAGCTCGTTACGTAAAGCTGGCAGTACGCTCGCTTTGGCTTGATCGGCTCTGAGATTTTAGGAGTTAGTACCGTGGACCACACTGAGTCAGAAACTTACATTCGGCCCAAGACGCGAATAATAGCCAGCCTGACACGTATCGAAGCATCATTCATGCCAAAGATCAGCATATGAGCGAACGTTGACTCCCGCTAATGCATTATCAAAATAATCAGCTCTGCCTCTCTGCGTTGAGATGCTTGTACGTACTAGATAACTGTCGAAGCGATGATCCAAGCAGTTAATGGCCAGCTCACGAACTTCAGCATTACTATCTGCTACTCCGGCGAATACAATTGTCTGAATTATCTCGCGGACAGGGAAAGTTCTGTGCTCGGGGTTCGTCATCAAGCCATTCTTGGTAAGGTATCCGGAACAGGCCTCGATAGCTGCACGTCTGAGGTTCTGCTGCTCTGCCGTGCAGAAGTGAAGAACGTGCTGCTGAAAGAAAGATAGCAGAAGAGGCTGCTCTGCAAAATCGAAAGTCGCCAAGGTCTTCAGGGTCAACTCAGAAAGATCTGGACTATCTTCCAAAATAGTGGGTACCATCGGTCTTTGAGGAGATATTGACCGACCGCGAGCAGTGCGCCCAAGTAAGCTCGATGTCCGCCTGCGATGCATACTCGGTGGTTTTGGCGTTTCCGTAATTACAGCGACGGATGCTCGCCGGACAGAAGGCACGGGCATTGCGAACTCCTGGAAGGTCTTGCCCGAGAGGATTGTGGCAATGGCATCCAGCAGTTTTATGCGGACGAAATATGCCAATCCCGGCACATGTTCGAGAACCTTGGTCAAGGCCTCGACCAGGTGCTCAGAGAGGCCATCCGCGAAGATAGCGTCCAGCGCAAGCGTGATTGCATGCTCGATAGACGAACCAAAGGCTTGAGCCAGACCACCAATAGTGTTAAGTAAGGCGTCCGAAAGGGCCGGAGATCGACGCTGCTGTGTAAGACAGACGTGGAACGCGAGGATGATAGATTCTTGATATACTGCTACTGCCTTCCGCGGTGCGACAGGCAGTATCTTGGCCAGAGCGTCGAAAGCTGCTACAAAACTTGGTCAACTGCATTGCTACGATATGTAAAGTGAGCCTACCGGCAACTTGATCTTTCTCCCTCTTTATTGCTTCGACGAGCCATGTCATCGTGGGATGAAGCATCTCTGAGCAGAATACAGCCTTGTCCACTTTCGCCGCAACGCTCAGAAATTCCATGCAGGCAGCCGACACCAGAACGTCCCTCTCCTTGACTTTCATGATGAGCTTCCAACTCGGAGACACGAAGTCCTCCCCTTCCTGCGTGCTTGAAGCCAGAACAGTGCACGTCAGGATCGCGCCGTGCAGACTCGAGGCGGAGCTTGCTATGGACTGTAAAGGGGCAAGAGCCATTCTCATGAGGTCTTCCTTGTGGAGAAAGCTCATTTGAGAAGGGATTGCGGCAATGCAGGCTTCGAGAGCTAGCTGGCCAGCTTGTCTTATTTCGAGATTCGAGTCTGTCATGGCATGATCCCATAGATCGTCGAGAGCTCGTGGAGCATGGTTGTCCAAGATCCTACGACACTCGGGACGCTTCATGAGTTCCGTCAGCAGCAAAACTGCTCCAAGCCGCTTGCGCTCGCTCCGGGAGTCTGCCACATGAGATGGTCAATAGCTTTTCTGAGTGTAGTCAGAGAGCAAGTTTTGACGTACCTTCAAGCCATTCCAGAGCTTGCGCAAGCTGCGTACTGGCCAAAGCGCGCATTCCTTCTAGCGGTACTAAATCAGCGAACAGAATAGCAGACTCCTTCATCACCGCGGTGTCAGAGCAAGGTATGATCTTGAACAAGGCCAAGGCTAGACGTGCAGCCGACTTTGCATCGGGCGGGTGTATCTTCAAAATTTCGCGAACGGCTGTCACGACTGCCCATTTCGCTTGAACGTCATCAGAGGATGCGTATTGAAGGAGTTTGGATTGAAGCGAGTCGGGCATATGCAAACCCGAAGCGGTATGTCCTAGTATCCCTTTGCTGTTATTAGCGTTGGCTGCTAAATCTCGGTCACGCAGCAAGGCATTATGGAAATGCTCTGCAGCGACCTGCCGGTCATGGAGGCTCCTGTATCACAGTAAAGAAAGTTTGGCGTGCGTCACGATAGAATGCAGAGTGCGTAACCTTACTTGGTCTTGAGAGAGGCGAAAAGCTCGTCGAGACTAGCCAGTCCCGATAAGGCTTTCGAAATGTCAGACGCGTCTGGCATTGGAGGAGCAGCATGTCGATGGGTAGGGTCATCGAGTCCCAGTATGCCGTGATGTCCATGGTCGAGAGCTGCCGCTGGTGTAGCGACACCGGCTGTCGCAGGTTGGGCGAGAGCAGTGTGTGGAGCACTCAGGGCGAAAACGGAGCGCCGTGCGGAGCTGGGTATCGATATCGATAGGATAGGCATGCCTGGTAGAAGCCCTCAGCTAGGCCGTCCGAATCTCCCAGCAGAGGCAGTAGCTTTCGTCTAGAAGTGTGACTTTCTGAGGTCTATGTGTGCTATCTGAAGCAGCGGTTTCGTAGGTCGTTCAGTTCAGCCAACAGATGCTGCATAGCCAGAGACTGGACATAGCAGTGCTGCCTCGATGAAAGGCAGAAGACAAGACATAGGCTCCCGTATCGTCTGCGGTCCTCGTGACGCTTGCGCTGACCGTATTTGGCATGTCAAACATCGGCTCAGCAGCGTTCGACTGTTGGGCAAGAACGGCTGTCGGCCGTCGCGCTGATGGGGTCGCGTCTTCGTCGTGAAATGTGCCATCATTCGTACTGTAGCAGTAAGATCTAATCAAAACTCGTGGCCTTGTAGACGGCTCTGCCAAATGAAGCCCAAAGCTGGTCGTTTCTTGCAGGAAACCAGGCTTGCATTTCTTGCCGGAAAGTGCTTGAGGAGATGTTATTGTCGCAAATGTCAGTGAGATCGTTCTGCTGATGCGGTCAAGAGTAGGCGACTGATTGGACGATAAGAGCTGTCCGCTTGTGATCAAGATGCACGACTTCTCAAGTGCTGCCGATGCATGTTTCTGCTATGCCACTCCCTAAACACCTCCTCATCTACATTATCATGACGTGCATATGTAGCATAAGGTTGCAGAGTGCACACTTGCGTTGCAAGCGACATAATTGAACACGGTACAATTACCATATAGACGGTTCGCTGGTTCCTGATCTCAATGCTCCGTACTGCTCTGTACTACTGAACGTGTTCGTTACTACGCTGTCTTGCCTCGGTCGAGAGACCTGCCCCTAAAAGAGGACGGACAGTATGCTTTTGCGGCTGGGATATTGACTCGGCATTGTCGCAGTGCCATTAGCCATGTAGAATGCGAAGGTACGGCAACGGGAGTCCCAGCGATCGGGAAAGCATAGTGCTGGGTGTCACGGCTTAAGGTGGTCCAGCATAATGCAAAGCATGGCCTTATACTACCGAGTAGCATACCCTATTAAGCAGCTAGTATGTAGAATAAAAGCATCAGCTAAGAACCTGGAAGGGCACTGGCTGGATCATACGAAAGACTTCGTGTGTTAACGAGGATGTTCACCGGTCCGGAACGAACACTCCAGGCCAGTTAGAACCTTTGGAAGACGATAAACGGCTAGACTCGTGTCACGTTCATGTCCCCTCGGGCTTTCGACTTAGAATTCGTGACGGCATCCAGGTCAGCAGTCTACCGACTCGAGGGAGCAGCAATCGATGGAGGAGAAGGAGGTTGACTACTATGCGCTGCTAGAGGTCTCTGCAGATGCGTGAGTGTACTTTGGCTGTATATGTTATGGCGTTTGCTGATGAGATTTTCGACATTTCTCGACATCTTTTTGCTGGCTGGGCCGATAACGCAGATCCACGAAAGAGATCCGGACAGCATACAGGCAGAAGAGCTTGAAGGTTCATCCAGACAGGGTAAGTTGGCGATTTCTCGAGATGGTGCAGAGTCAACGAGCTGAATTACGACTTAACAGAATCCTGATAATCCACAAGCTGGTGCGCAAAGGCGTAACCGTGCAACATGAATACTATCTAATCGCTTACGTCTCTACAGCCCATCTCTTCCATGAACTGAGTATCGCTCACGAGATCCTTTCCGACGCCGTCAAGCGTGCCGAGTTTGACAAGATCCACAAAGCGCGAGCTGCTAGAGTAGAGCGATTCAAGAACCTCGACAACAAGCGCAAGAACCTGGCTAGTGATTTACAAGCGCGAGAAGATGCTTACAAGAAGGCCAAGCTCGAAGAACAGCAGAACTTGCGCAACGAGCGAAATGAGCTCGATAGACTGCGACAAGAGGGAGAAAAGATGAGGAAAGTCAAAGAAGAACAGCGCGAGACTGCTGCGAAGCAGGAAAAAGAGGCCGAAGAGAAACGGGCCACAGAGCAACAGAAAGCAGCTACCTCGACTTTGGGAGAAGAGTTGGGCCCACTCGATACTACAGTCCGTCTGAAATGGTCGCGTAAACAGTTTCCTCTCTTGGAACTAGAGAAGGACGCCATAATAGCTTTGCTACCCGTGAAAGCCGAAGCTATCGATTCCCTGGTTCTCTCCTCAAAGATGCTCAACAATGCAAAATTGAAGAATGGAACAGCTGTGGTATCGTTCAAGACACTCACTAGCGCGGTCAAGGTGATGGAACGCAGCGGGCAGGGCTTATTGAAGGATATCGAGATCAGTTGGGCTGCTGGACAAGAACCGGAAGCAGTAAAGCGAGCCAAGCAGAGGCATAATCCTACATACGCAAAGGAGGAGAAGGAACAGCATGTTCCCAGTATACCGCTCCCGACGCTGGATGAGGATAGCATATTGCAGCAGATGCGAGCTCGCGAGAAGGAGAGGGAGCGACTTGAAGAGGAATTACGGCGGCAAGACGCTCAAGATGATGCGAATGGTGTGTAGCCACATGCCGTCCTCACCCAACAAACCGCGTCCTGCGGTACAAATCACACGGCACCAGGACAGCTAGGCTCAGACCGGCTGGCTCTTCCTAGACCAGACTCATCGCTCTTCCAGGACGAGAGTTATTGACGTCACTCCTTCCGCTCCTCGTAAATCTGTCAGTCAGGTCAGTTACGGCGAACAGCTCGCTGTCGAACTTCACAAGTTACTACCGGCTCAATTCGAAACTGGAGGCAAATCGCCAGAACCAGGACTTGTCACTGATAGGGACTGCGGCTCAAAGAAGTAGAGTAGCAGCTGTCTCATGCGAGCGCTGCGTAAGCACTAGGGTTGTCTGATGAATTGCTGCTTCGGCTCATCGGACTTGCGACGCAAGCTCAATCATCAGATGTACACATAAGCACTAGATGTACATTAGCAATGCATACGTACGCGTCAATCTGCTTATGTTGCCAATCTGTCGGCGTTATTGTCAGCCATTGTCGGACTTGCCATGTTAGGCAAGCTCTGCTTTGTCACAGGCACAGTCAGCGCATGGGCCTTGCAGCCTCATAAGAAGGCCGGGTCTTAGCATCTTGCTTCTTTCCTTTCTACCATTCACAACAACTTCAACTCAACACAACACAAAACTCAACACTCAAGTAGCAAACCATGGTCCTCTCAGCAGACGGATTCAAGATTGTAGTCACCGGTGAGTGCGAACAAACAACGTGGACATTGCGGGGCATGTTGTTGAGACTTTGTCCCAGGTATCACCGGAAACCAGGCAAGCGCAATGATGGTGAAGAAGCAGTCCTGGCCGTTCTGATGCGACCTTGAATGCAGGGCGGCTCTGTCTTCAAAGCCTTGAAAGAGTCAAGCAAGCCATATGCAATCACCGGTATCACGCGCGATGTCTCAAAGCCAGCCGCAAAGGATCTCGAATCGCAAGGCGTCAAGATGGTCTCTACTACCCTATCCGCAGACAATACAGCAGAAGTCGCCAAGGTGTTCCAGGAAGCTCAGGCCGTCTTCGCCATGACTAACTTCTGTTTGCGATATTTCGTTTCGCGACATCTAATGATCATAGCTGACGCTTTTGGATGTTCAGGGGAGCACACCGACAAAGCTAGAGTGCGTATGACCCTGTCTGGTCCGAATACGCTCGCTGACCGATACATGTCTGTTAAACAGGAAATTGCAGAAGGCAAGATGGTGCGTAATAACTTGTCTATTGATTGAAAGTTCTGTGGGGCTAATGCAGTCCTGGCGCTGGCAGATGGTCGATGCCGCCAAACAAGCGAACGTCGAACTGTTCATCTATGCTGGTCTACCTAACTACAAGGAAATCACTGGCGGCAAGTACCTCAACGTCGACCACTTTGACGGCAAAGCCGAGGTCGAAGCCTATGCCAAAGAGAGCGGCGTAACCATCGCATCTGTACAGCCTGCCATGTACACTAACAACTTCGCGCCTGGTGGTGGAGTGGGTTCTTCTCCTTCATCTCGCATCGATCTAGACTGACGAAGCGTGCATTCTCCAACTTCAACTGGATCTGTGACAAATAGATGGCTCCCCGTAAAGGCGAGGACGGCAACTACAACCTCTTTGTGCCAGAAGGCTTCACGAAAGCACAATTGTCTCTCATCGATATCGCACCAGACTATGGCCTCTACGTCCAAAAAGTAGTAGAAAGCGGAGATGCTGCCAAAAGCCAGACAGTACTCGCCGTAGCCGAGCAGATCTCGGGTCAGAAGTTCGTAGATGTCCTTTCTGAGGGTAAGCAATATCTGTATTGCCTGCTTGAGGACAGAATCCTTACGCGCTGCTCTACGCACCAACAGCTGCTGGCAAGAAGATCGGAGTCATTGAGGTTCCTGCATCCGTCTTCCAAGGTGCTCTCGCTCAGAACATGGGCGACAGAGTCGCTACTGAATTCCAGGAGATGCTCTCCGCGCACTTCGAGTACGGATGTAAGTTTGACAATCAAGAGGATCCAGTTCAACGAGCCTTTTGACTGATCATACTTGATTCCATTCATTTCAGACTATGGAAACGCAGATATCGCTTCCAGTCAGGAGAACCTCGCTCGGAAACCTACTACTTGGGAACACTATGTCAAGACTCAGGACTGGAGCAAGCTGTAAACGGAGTACTTAGATCTCTTGGCAGTACAAGGGTTGTCGCAGTTTTCGTTTCTCATCAGTGTGTCTTGCCAAAATCAGAATGTTATCATTTCGTCCCTCTACCCTGATCGCGACGATCCTTTTGAGGCTGCGGACGCTGAAGCAGTTGATAGATAGCACACAGCCTCTTGCGTAAAGCTTCCAGGAATGATGATGAAGGTCGAGTACCCAAGAATGATTGTTGCAACAGCATTCCAGCAAATGATGTTACAACACCACTATAGAGATGCAGTGCACTAACATAACGACAGTCGAAGCTACATCAAGTAAGATATGATAACATGCGTCGAACTGAGAACTACGTAAGGGTGCTGCTTGAATGCCCCGCCATGATAAATCGAACCTTCCAGCCTTATCCCTTAGCCTTGTGAGCTGACACTTGAAGACGACCCGCTAGACGACTGCAGTGAATTGACAGATCGGAAGCGGAAAGCCTCCAGTCGCGAAGAAGTTGACGTGGGAGCTGTCGATCTCTTCGATGCTTTGGGTTGTATTGTTATCTGTTCCTCATCCTCTATATCGATGTCTGATGAAGAAGCCTTTGCGGATAACTTGGTACGCTTGCTCGGCCTGGCTTCGGTAGAGACAGGTAAAATGGGCGCCATTGGTGAGGGAACTGACGAAGGAGAACGCTTGATCGCCGGTCTGAAAGCTGCCGAAGGAGTCGATGATCTGGAGCGAGAGGCACCCTGTTGAGACCCAGGCAGTCAGTCTGAGGTGCACCTACTCTCATATGCCAGACAAATACTTACTGCCGAGAATCTCTCACGCCAGGATGACATGACAGACTTGAGTTTGTCATCTAAGAGACTGTCTTCTACCTCCTCATCCACCTCGTCTACAGCCATTACCGATGACTTCCGTTTCTTCCCTTTGCCCAAGAACGGAGCTACAACACCATTCTTTCTCTGATGTTTGGGATTGACCGAGGGAGGCGGGGATGCTAACGAGACGGATGACGAGGAGCGTGATGGTCGTGGTCCTGGTGTCTCGGACTTGACGTTTGTACTATCGATTTCTGAGATGAAAGACCGAGGAGACGGCTTGCGACGGGGCGGTGATCTGATAGGTTGGCTTTGGAAAGCATGCGCTATCCTCGTGTCGCCAGCTGGCAAAGGTAAGCCGGGCTCGAACAAAGTTAATCCTGGTTTCCGGGGAGATGGGCTGCTGAGTATGCAGGTACTGCCCGAACCATTTTCAGGCTCGAAAAATCCTGAATCCTCTTCTGACGCATTCGCTTTGACAGCAGGCAATGCTTCATCGATATTGAGCGGACTTGAAATGTGCGAAAAGCCTGTCTCGGACAGTGGAGCTCGTGGGCTGGCGCTCTTCAGAAGCCATTGAGCGGCCACCCTCCTTGGCGTAAGAGGCTCGACTTTGGGGACATGTTCCGATGTCACCTTGCCGAGCTGCAAATGAGTGTCTTCATCGAGCGGCTGTTCGTCGGACTCGATTTCCATCTGTTCTTCCATGTCTTGATGTAATGAATCAAGGTCATCTGTGAGCACCGCGTTGCCCTCTTGTATACCTACGGAAGCCGGTTCTTCTGGCTCCTTGTACAGGGCGGGCATATTCGCCTGTTGTTCCTCTGTCTCGGGAGATGCTAATACATCGATTGCCTGTTTACTGCTCGAAGCCAAAGGTTTCCCGAAAAAGCGGCTCTGAATAGGCTTGGCTTTGATAGCTGGCGCATCGCTAGTCTTTGGCCGGAAGAGATTGTTCGCAGTGCTGCGACTCTCCTTGACCTTCCTTGTAACTTTAGTCTTGATCACCGGTTTCGCGCCTGAAAAAGAGGAGTACATCCATTTCGTATCAGTTGTAGAGCGGCAAAACTTGAGTGATACTGCGCTCACTGAAGAAGTCTTTGATAGATGTATTGCTTGCTTTCGGTCGCATAGTCGGCTGAGCCAGATGGTCGGGCGCAATATCGACCATAGGTTCCTTGCTAATCGGACAGATGTCTCCTCTCGCGATCCCGATTGCGACCTCGTCCGACAGAGCGCTACATCAATGCAAAAGTCAGTACATAAAGCGCTGTATAAAAGGAGATTGGGCTCACGGTCCTATGAAGTTGATACTTTCGCTCAACTTCACATCGTTTAGCAAATGATCCGGCAGCGGAGTGCAGTGGACCAGTTTCTGCTGCTCTGGGCAGAAGACTCTTTGGAAGAGGAAGGTACATTCCGCTCGGCGAAAGTCATCCGTGTAGCCTTTTGGCACCTTTAGGCGCCCTTCGAATTGGACGAATTTGATTACGTTCTCGGCCGACTTGTAGGTACGCATAAGCCTGTGAGCGATATTTATACCGAGTCCTGGGATGTTCTGTAAATAGTCGCAACCAGATAGAATAGCCATGCTGCGATGGAAATATCAAAGTCAACGGTGATCAGATGCAATCGCCTATGGTGTAGTCTTGCGTACTGCCTGAACTCGGTATCTGTCCAGCCGGAAAAGCTAGGCTTTTTGCACATTGTAAAATTATCCCTCTTGATTTCGACGCACGCGCCTTCGGAATCTAGCTTGAACAGAACCTGCTTGCAGCCAAACACCAACAGATCGCTATCTTCTGTGATTATACCATCTATGAATCCGTTACTTTCGAGATAGGCCAGTTGAGCATCGGCTTCGTACGGTGCAACCACATAGGGTACATCTTCTGCTTTCAAGGCCTGCAGATTTGGAAGAGGGCATTAGAGTATGTGAAGAGCGTCGCAGTGGATATGCAGACTGACCTTGATGAGCTGATAAGCCATTTGAGGCGTGACATCGACAGCGCCTACAAAGAAGTCGCGAGCTTGAGCGTGTTTGCCCTCCGCGACCAGAGAAAGAGCTTGCTTGAGAGCGATGGCGCGGCGGCTGCGAAACAGTGTGGTCAATGGTGGGTGTGCCATAAGTACATGGAGGGGATGCGCACCCTTCTCTCTCGTTTTCGGTGCCGAGCTTGCTGGGCAGTAGACCGCCGTCGAAAACAACGTATGGCTTGATTCCATAATGTTTGAGCAGGCGAATACGGTGCATCGCATACTTGACATCTGCGAACAGTAATACGTCATCAGATGAGGTTGGATTAGACGTGCGAGCCAAGTCTACATTTGACTGTTTGCTGGCCGGTCGCGAGCTCCTGCGAAAGCCAAACAATAGTGAGCGAGAGAGTGATATAAGCATATCGCAACGTCTACTTGAGCACAACCATAAGCGCCTCTATGCAGCCAGACGTAGGCGTCGACTCCCAGTGTCTGGCCCTACAGACGATAAACCAGGCTGCTTCAGCTTAAAAGCCACCGGCTTTTCACAACACAGCATGTCCACCTTGTAGTTTCTGATGTGAGTTGGGTTCTGGCACTCTTTGAGCAGCGGCAGCAGGCCTTGAATCCCCATCTTAACGCGTCAAGCGGACTTGTTGTTCTCGGAAGACCAGACTCAGGCTGGGCTAGGGCGTATGCTTGCTGCTGCTGTGAACCATGTCCACGTTACTCGTTATAGCGAAGTCTTGCTCTGTTTTGTTGAGTTTATGTCGAACTTCAGTAAACAGTCGGAAAACAAACAGCAAGTGAAGCATGAAGGCATACTATTGAGGCAACAACAAGTGAGAAAGAAAGAGCCTTGTATAGTTATATACTTCAGTACATGTTGTTACAGGAGAATCGCAACACTGACATGCAAACTATTGGAACGACAACTGCTGCATTAACCGACAGACACAACTCCCACTGCTACTTCCTTACGTAAATGCTCCTACATAGTCTATCTTCATGATTATCGCACTTCTTGCAACTTCCGGGCTGTGTCAGTGCCATTCGGACGCTTGCTTTTCGCGTTTGCCTGCATCGGATCGCAATAAGCGCTTCATCTCAGTTGGCATACATGACACCTACATTCATCATCATCTTGAGCGCTCGCGTTTGCAGAGCTATACAGTGGCCCAAGGTCGCAGCCTCATATACAATGGCTGGGCTGACTTGACCGCTGCCAAGCATGCCATGAAAAGCGTGTACGACCAGAGCGCGAAGGTGGGTAATTTCATACTCTTTGCCAAAGAGCATCAACGAAACTAGTATGGGTATAGAATGCTGAAGAGGGGTGATCAAATTGAGAGTATAGAAATATTGCAGGATGGCCATGCCAACATTGCTATCATCCGGGAACAATAGCTCGTGCGCAGAGACTGGTTCTTCTGGTGTGATACCTGAATCGCCAAGTATCGCATTGACAGATGCATTGAGCTGCGCAGTGTGAGTTTCGAGCTGGGCAGCAAACCAAGGCCACCGTTCTTCCAGGACAGCCCTCGAGCAAGCTAGCCGTACTCCGTCCGAGCAGACAATGTCGAAGTCGGCTAATAGTGGCTGTTTTAGCAGATTCAACCCGAGCTGCTGGGTCGCAAAGGGAAACAGTTGCGGAGGAGGGTGATAGATGCCGAAAGTCTAGCAAGCCGATAAGATCAGCACAAAGAACAACAAGAGATTGCGGACAACTCACTTCGAGATCTACGAATGCGATGTGGGCGAAATTATTCTGCCTTCTGTTATAGTCGACTGCGATATCTCTATCGCGGTCGCCAAGAATGACAACTGTGTTTTTCCAGGCCACAGCCCTGTTCCAACTACCGGTCTTGAGCGCATGACCGGCATCTATCTTCTGCCAGACAAGCTTCGGCCGTTCCGCCGCTTGCGAAGGCACCATAGCTTTCGTAAGATCCAAAGTCCAGACTGCGAAGCTTGATACTTGCTGTGTAATGAGTGTGCCTGTCAGGACCAGGTGCGAACCAACCATAGAGGCTGTAGGAAAGCGTAGGCCGGGTGGTAAGGATGGCGAGCCAGTCATAAGATCGGATAAAGAGGTAACAGTCGAGGACCAGTCCGGCATCGATGGGGCAGATATCATGTCCAGAGCACGCCGCACTTCTGCGAAATTGTAGTTGGTAAACGTATAGACGGGCTCTTCCGGTATTGCGGGTATTGAATGCGGAAGCTGAAGAGACGCGTCGATCGTGTTGTCCACGCCGTCTTGCCGGTTGTTGTTGGTCAAAGTAAAGTTGGAGACTCGGCTATCGCGGGTGGCGGAGCTTGCACCTGTACTAGGTCTGTCAGGAACTGCACCTGCTCCGCCCAGATCTACTGAGACTGTCCGTGATACAGCAACGCTTCGATAGGTGCCGGCATGTCCTTTCCACTCTGTACTTTGTACGTATGTCATGCTTTCCAGTTCAAGACAGCATAACTGCTCGATGTAACGGTTCAGAATGTCCTGACCACCCTGCAATGCGAAACATAAGCTTGTAGAAGCACATTCGGAGGGGGTCGATACCTACTAGGATCATGAGACACCCATTCGAGACTGCAGAAAGATGCGCGTATCTTGCGGTTGGAGGTCTTATTCCATTCCTGACGGTAGCTTCGGGAAAAGACCATGTCCGAGCGATGGTATCATAGACGAGGAGGTCGGACAGGACAGAAAGGTTAGGATCGACTCCATCTTCTGTCTGAGAAGGTTCTTGCTGCATTTGACCATTCTCGGGCATTGTTTGTCCCATCCCACCAAAGATCACCAGCTTGCTTCCCCAGGCGTCGGCGCTGTCAAAACCCAATCAAGCTTAGATAAGATAGTCTCTCACGATGTCATGGAAGATATACCTATGAAAGTACCGCGGTTGCGGACCCTCAGGCGTAGCATGACCGTTCGAAGCGCCGTTCTCAGGGCTTGGCGGCCATAGGGTTTCCCAGACCAGAGTATTGAGATCCAGCGCCCATAGGTTGTTGACCATCTTGCGAACATGGACGAGTCTGCCGCCAAAGATGTAGAGCTTGTCTCCTATGACTGTGCTGGAGAACCCGACCAAGCCTGGAGGTATGCTCCCAGACGTACGTCGCACGCATGATGTTAGGTCACTGTTACGATTATACGTCTCAGCTCAAAGAATCCCAGAACTTGGCGAAACAGGCGGACGAAGCGTGCTGCTTGCAACTTCGCGACGCCTTGTTTCCTGCAACCACTCAGAAAGCGAAGTTCGCCAGCTTACGAGATGGTGTTGGCAGGAGATGGAGACGCGGTACTGCCCTCACGAGGGCGTTGCCGTCGAACGCCCGTGACATCGCTTGTCATTGCATGATAAACAGAGAACCAAGAAGTAAAGAGACTGCTAAATTGACCAAGAAAGTATGCTGACAATGCGAAAAGATATGCTATAATAACGACATTCACTACTACTCCTCCTTCTTCATTCCAGCTAGACGCTCCAGCTCCTCCAGCTCATTCGACTGCCGACACAGCTCACGGAAAGCAGAATCTGCATCTTGTAGCAGCTCTTTCGGCTTCCCGTATTCCTTCACTATACCGTCTTGCAGAAGCAAGACCCGGTCTACGTCTGAAAAGCCAAAAGTCAGCTTGTCCGCAAGGCCTTGGATCTGCACCCACCAATGATCGTCCGTAGGCGGTGAGCTATGGTGATCACAGTTGCACTAGCAAGCTCTTTGCGAAGTGTGCGTTGGACCTGGAAGAAGAGCTCAGCCGGCTTATTGTAAAAAGGGCAGTTAGTTAAACGCACTCTCTCATCGGTAGCGAAGTCTACGCTGGCTGTAGCTTCGTCCGCGATGAAGACGTTCGTTCTCCTTAGCAGCGCTCTGGCGATGGACAGCTAGTAAGAGAAGCGTTTCAGCGCCAGAACTTTGGACAAAGTGCTCGTGCGTGGCCTACCAGCTGCCGCTCCCCTTGCGAGAAATTTTCTGCTCCAGCAGTTACTTGAGAGTCTAGAGATGTTATATGTCGAGCCTCCTCGTTACCTTCCGCCACGTCAAAGAGATCCGACCTGGCCATTCCTGTTCGGCGCAGAACATCCCATAACTCGGCATCGTCATGCTGAGACTTAGGATCAAGATTTGAACGGACTGCGAAGCGCGGCTCAGCTGAAGTCTCATAGATGGAAAGGCTTCTTACTTGTGCCCTCGAACAGAGTCGATTCTTGACTAATTATGGTCTGGCACCATAAAGCTTAGTCTAGCAACAGGTGTGCATCGCGCAAATAGCTTACTACTCGTTCTCGAAGATCGCGAAGGCCAATCTTGCTGATATCAATATCATCGATTCTGCGGAGAAGTCGAGTCAGGAAGGCTCTATGATCGGCAGCTGTGCATACGTTATCGACCCTGCAGCAGGGTCTGTTATCCGCAACAGGCTCAGTGCCAATGCTACAACAGCACATGGGTTCAGCAAAAACAGGACAGTGTGAACATAGGTACACGTACTGGTCTTTCCGCTACCTGTTCGGCCTACGATACCGATCTTCTGGCCAGCTTGGATGGAGACATTGATACCATTCAGAGCGAGAGGCAGATGTGGTGCGTATCGAACAGCAAGGTTTTCTATGTGTATCTCGCCCTTGGCCGGCCAATGGGCAGGAGGCCTGGTCTTCTCTATGATTGCAGGTGGTTCTTGCACAGTTTCCAGTAAGCTGGGCGGTGGCTGTCAGCGCGACTAACTAGACTCATATCCGTTGGACTTACTCATGAATACGTTCGATGGCTTCCAGAGTTGCGGTAGATTAGCGATACATGCCGAGAAGGGACGATAGCAAGCTCACAATTGATGTCAAGCTCGAGCTTGGCGTAGCTCCAGCAGGTGGAGTGTAAAGCAGTGACAAATTGCATCGCGAGAACAATGGCGAAAGCTGCAGATCCTTGTGAAACGCCGCCAGCCAAGGCAATAAGCGTCAAGACGTATATTGCTAGCGAGCCAACAAAGTCGAAGCGGAGTGATAGCCAGAATCGGGCTGTCCAGAAGAAGTGGTCCATCCTGATGATATGTATCATTAGCATCTTTGAAATTAGTTTGGGTTAACTAATACTCCTTACGACTGGAACATGTCGAGATCATCATTGAGCAGTCTGATATAGCGATCTTGCTGTCCGAATGCTCTGACAACCTTGAGTCCGCGTAGCAGTCCTCCAAAGCGACTGAACAGAGGCGATCGATGATTGTTCTCGCTGTATAGAGAGTCAACTCGGGTGCAAGCTGATAACATCCAACACATACAGTCTCCGAAGATCCCGAGAGCAGCGGACGTAGGGTGTAGCCAAAAGGGCATACAGGATCATGGCAGTTGCTGCAAAGAAGATAAATTCGGGCACAATGACGAGCACCGCGCCGAGAGCCAGCTGAAGCGGGATCAGCTTTCGTCATACACGGTGAGCCGATCCGGACGTACCACGAAGCCAATGACATCGTTCAAAACATCTGTAACGGAATTGTTCATTGTTGAGTCTACAGAGCCAATGTCCGCTGTAAAGCGGTTGAGCAACCGGCCAGTCGGATTTTCGTCAAGCCAACGACTCGGTGCATTGGTCACGCGGAGTAGACAAGCATAAAGAAGCGTTCTAGCTGCTTTGAAGGAGCCGTGATAGGTGAAAGCAAGACGACCAAGGATGACAGCCGCCGAAAGAGCCGATATGCCAATGTAGCAGGCAAGCCATGGGTTGACGTTTTCGGCCGCCGGCGGAAGCAGACTTTGTGGAGAGACACTGTAGCTTTCGCCCCAGGCTTTGACGAACCATTGCTGAAAGACGCTGATGCCTCGATTTGCGAAGAGCATGGCTACGATGCCAACCCAAGTCTCGTAGCCAGCTGCCTTGAGATACATTGAGTAGACTAGCCATTTCACCGAGCCCTGCTTACACGATTAGGCGTGTTACCCATCAAGTGATGTGGGTACACTTACCTCTGCTCGGTGTTCCTTCGTGATGAGGCCTGCGTGAACGGGCGTTGCAGAGCCGCTACCTTGAATGTCCTTAGGAGTAGCTGTTCCAGTAGCTGTACCCTCTGAATCTTCTGTCTCTAGCTCGTCATCGATTGCGGCATGCTCAGCAGGATCTAGAGATTCGACCTTCGCCTGACCCGAAGACATGCGAACCATCATGCTGGCCACAGGCAAGCAGAGTTTTACATGATGCGTTACCAGGATTACTGTCCGGTCTTTCATGAGTGGACCGCCTAGACAGTGCTCAACCAGATGTCTGGCAGTATGTGCATCAACTGCGGATAAGCTGTAAAGGAGGTCAGCAATGCCGATTGCAAATGGACCATACTTACGGATCGTCCAGCAGAACACAAGGTGCATTGGAGTAGACAGCACGAGCGAGAGCTACTCGAGCTCGTTGACCGCCCGACAGACTGACACCGCGCTCGCCAATTTCCGTATGTTCGCGCAGAGCCCATCTTGCAAGATCTGGCAACAGGGCGCATGCTTCGACGACCTCTTCAAAACGCTTCTCATCATATGGCGTGCCAAAAAGGATATTCTCAAGAATTGTGTTCTGTTCGAGCCATGAGTCTTGCGTTGCCAGCGCGAATGCATTTCGAGAGGTCGGTCGCTTGACTTTGCCCTTCAGACAGTCCATCTCTGCGAAGAAAGAGTCAACCAGTGTTACTCCAAGCGCGACGCAGCCATGCCACACCTCCTAGCAGAGCCATAAGAATCGAAGATTTCCCGCTTGCGTTATTACCACAAATTATAGACAGCTTGCCTTGCGGAAACTCGAATGAAGGTACCCGCAGCTCGAAGACAGGGTCCGTATCTTCGCGAACCTCGTGTTGCGGATAGATGAGTGTTGCATCCTCGAAGCCAAGAGCCGGATCTGACTCATACGATGATATAGCGTTTGTCGCTTGCAAGTGTTCAAGCTCTGGTTCGCCTAAGTATCGCTCTAGACGCTTGACAGATACTAGCGTGCGAAGAAACATGATAACCTTGCCAGGAAGATCCGTCAAAGGCTGCTGAACCATTGCGAAGACAGCGATTGATGAGAAGGCAACTATAGAGGGTATGCAATGTCAGCTGATATCGATTCAATGAGGTGACTGCTCACCTGGGATGCTAAGTTCTTGCTTAGCGATTTTGGTATAACAGAAGAAGGTCGTAAAAGTGATCATTGCTGGAGTGATGAGGCTAGGGTGAGTCATGTAAGGGCTCCTATCGCTAACAGAGGTGTGTTGCTAAACTCACAAGAGAAGGTAGAGATAGGCTGAATTGAAGTTGCTCTTGTATCTGACACTCAGCTCGCGTTCTCGAGCTTCTACAGCCTTATCGACCCATATCTTTTCCCAGGCATAATACTTGAGGAAACGAATTGAAGAGACCAACTCGCTTATGACCGATATTCTTCGGTCTGTTGCGGCAAGCAGCTCGCGGGTGAGAGCCAAGTTCCTCTTGAGTATGAAATGTGCTATGGCATATGAGATGAAGCAGGACGACAAGCCGACCAAGGCGGACCAGCCAAGTATACTGCAGAAAAGCCACGATGTTAGATCTTATTTGTGTTCGCATCGAGGCTTGTGCCTTACGCATAGAGGAAAGAGATCGCTATAACCAGGTCTAGTGGGGCTTTGATTATAGTTGAGATCTTGATAATTGTCAGTACAAGGTCTTTCAAGGTGACGATTGTACATTACCTCCCAAAACCACTGTGCGATTGAGTACGCGTCTCCGTTCATCATATTGAGTATTCTTCCCGAATCAGCACCTTGAACATCCTGCTCGTCTTCGTCCATCTTACGATGACCCAAGCTGCCTGAAGTATCCTTCTTCCTCGTGGCTTTATCGAAGATCAATGTGACCAAAGCACCTCTGACTCTCTCATAGCTTCTTCTCGAGTGCCATGTACGAAATAGATCGACCTCTGCCTTCAGGACATTCAGGACGAAAGACAGTAGTGCCAGATTATACGCCGAGCTTCGAAGTTCCGGAGAGTCAGACGAAAGTGCTTCCAAAATCCTCTTTAGGAAGTATGGCCCAGCAAAAGAAAGTATAGCAACCACGATAGAGCAGCACGAGGTGATAAGCATGTCGAAGGCGGTAAAGCGGTAGATCTTGCGAAAGAGCTTCTCCTGAGGGAGGTTCTTGAAGACGGGATATATGATGTAGTGACGGAAGAAAGGCGACAACTGCCAGACATCGCTATCTTCTAATGTCTGCTTCTTCGCCATGCTCAAAAGTGGGCGCATCCAGTCGACAGTAAGCCATGAGAATAGACTGGTACCGTCTTCTGGCGAGTCGAGCTGTCGAGTTGGGTAATCTGAAGGAGATGCGACATCTGGAGATGGATAGTAGGCATTCATGGGGAGGGAGAGGGCTATCGCAATCAAGATCGTAGACAGGCCGGACGCTAGGATAGTGTCCAGCGATAGTAGGTAGTGAAGGCGAGTAGTCAAGAGTATGTAGATGCCTGTGAGAACGTCCAACGTATAGAAGAGAAGAAGGCCATATGCTGGAGTAGGCGAAGGCCGCAGTAGTGTGAAGAGTGTGACCATAAGCTGCGATATGGTATCATAAGCAATAGCAACTGTAAAAGTTTAGACAAGGCAGCTTACCCAACTCCCCAATGCAGTCGCATGCATCACCACGTCCCAAGCTTCTCGCTTTCTCTCGTTCAGTACCATGACAAGTGTTAGAACCTCGAGGACCAGTCTGAGAGCTGCTACGAGCACCATTGCGAGCGACTTCCATAACGTGAACTCGACTTCGATGGCAGACTTTCCGTCGAGGTGTTCTTGTCGGATGACATCTTCGAAAAGGATTCGTGTGAGGCCGCGAACGAGTCTTCTGGGAACGAGCAACCGCCAGATTACTCTAGAGAACAGGTAGAGGACGAGCCAGCATGCCGGAAGAATGGCCAAAGCATGGTCGAGCCGACTTGACGGATCCTGCAAGATGACCTTGGATGCTGCTACCTCTGCCTGGAAGCCTTGCAAGAGCAGCAAGGGCGCCGCCATCCTGACGACTTTCTTGAACAGATGTTAGCAGTCAGGATTCACAGGACAGCTGCCATGCATTGTGCATTAAGAATAAGTGCGAGCCAAACAGGACCATGTCCGGCCGTGTTCATTATCATCGCGAGCGAGTAAGGGAGAACAATCCGTAATCACGAGGTGCTGTCTACCTATGATTTGAATGCTCTAGACCAGCTGGCAGCCAGAAGCTCCCAAGGTACGAGTTCTTCCCAGTTTCCTGAATCCTACCGCTCTCTGGTCCGACCTCCGCAATAACAGCCTACATGTATGCATCTCGGTCGACATGATATCATATGCGGACTCGTACCATATCTCTGACCCAGCTCTTGGCCTCACGATACTGGAACGCTTACACGCCCTTTTACGGCTTGCTACTGCGATCAGACTAATTAGACGGAGCCTGACGGCAAATAGAAGACATGCTGCTCTACCATCTGGCCTGGACGCCAATTTGTGGGCTTTGAGTGTTCAGTCTGGCTCTGATCCTCCTCCCTCATCTAGCTGGCATCTAGTGCATAGGTTGTCATGTACTCGCTGAATTCCTGTGTATACTTCATGCTCACTAAGTCACAGCTGGGCAGCTACTGTGACCTCGAGTGCCTCTTTATCGACGCGCATTGGCCGTCTGTGCAGATAGATCAGGTAGCTTGTACGTATGTAGTATAAAGTTGTCAGCAGATCATAGTACCAGTATAAGCCATACATCGCGGTACTCCATACTTCCAGTTTGATGTACTTCCCCTTGTCTTTCTGAGATCTCAACACGCAAAGCAGGCCTTTGCTGGCAATTCGCACGAACGACATAACGAGCCACAACAACGAAGAGCAGGAGGAAGTAGAAGCAGCGCTGCGTCGTTGCCGTCAGCCAGCTAGCCAGGAGGAAGTGCTGTAATATCAAGAATTGAGGCGCCCAAGCGCGACAACGACGAAGGAAACCAGAGCAGCAACGACGACAACGACGACACGATGGCCTCTTCAGCTCTTGCGCCGTTCACGCAGAAAGGCATCAAAGCCTGGTTTCAGGATACAGGTCAGCTCGTGAGACCTCGCCCAACAAACGCGCTCAAACCTCGAATTGTTCTGGTTGCTTGCAGACGAGGGATGGATCTCAGCTACTCTGGACAGCAGCAACATCACTGACAAGGACGTAAAGCTCGTCTTTATCGACGACCGAGGCAGGGTGAGTATTGCGACCCATCAAGTCTAAAGTCTCATGGTCGCCAGATGTTGCGACAGCGCTGCGAGACTGGACTACATATGTGTTGCACCTAACTTTACATGCTGACTATCGCTTGTTCATTAGGAACATGCATACACGGCCACGCTTGACGAACTCGAGAATTCTCAATATGCGACTTTACCGGCGTTGCGCAACCCGCCTATGCTCGAGGCAACTGAAGATCTTACCAATCTATCCTACTTAAACGAAGGAGGTGTCCTCAACTCAATCAAGACGCGTTATGCCGACAAGGGTCAGATCTATGTGAGACGCAGTACCATCTTGGTCCTCGGCTGGCAACTGGACTGACTACATTCAATTGCAGACATACTCTGGCATCGTACTCATCGCAGTCAACCCTTTCGCAGCGGTTCCTCTGTATGAGCCGAATCTAGTGCAGGCGTATGCTGGCAAGCGCAAAGGAGATGTGAGTAGTGTGTTCTCACATACAGAATGCTTAATTGAATGCATGGCGCTCGCCAGCTCGAACCCCATCTCTTCGCTATCGCGGAAGATGCCTACCGATGCATGATCCGAGATCAGCGCAACCAGACCATCATCGTCTCCGGAGAGTCTGGTGCTGGAAAGACAGTCTCTGCAAAATACATCATGCGATACTTTGCGACTGTCGATGACCCAGAGAGGCCAGGACGGAGAAAGGTGAGCCAGCTACCGATCCTGCTACTGGGAACTATCTTGACATGATACATTGCAGACATCGAAGGACAAAGATGGCATGTCAGAGGTCGAGCGGCAAATCCTGGCGACCAACCCTATCATGGAAGCCTTTGGTAACGCAAAGACGACGCGCAATGACAACTCCTCCCGTTTCGGCAAATACATTGAAGTGAGGAAGATAGATATCAAAGAGAGAAATTTTCCGTTGACATCGCTACTATTCAGATCCTCTTCGACAAGACACAAACTATCATTGGAGCTAGAATCCGCACGTATCTACTCGAGCGAAGTCGACTGGTCTATCAACCTGAGACAGAGCGAAACTACCACATCTTCTACCAGCTGCTGGCCGGCCTACCTTCTTCTGACCTTCGCGAGATCGGTCTTGAGGACGCTTCTAAATTCCACTTCCTGAATCAGGGCGGACCATCGGCCAAGACCATTCCTGGCGTAGATGATGCGAAGGAGTTTGAATATACTCAGAAGGCGCTAGATACAGTCGGCATTACTAGCCAAACTCGCCTGCAAATCTTCAAACTCCTAGGAGCTCTGCTGCATATCGGTAACATCGAGATCAAGGAGACTCGCAAAGAAGCCATGATCAGCGAAGACGATCCGCACATGAAGTATGTATGCCAGCTCCTCGGCATCGACGCGAACGAATACAAGAAATGGACAGTCAAGAAGCAGATTACGACTCGGTCAGAGAAGATTGTCACTGCGCTGACTGCACCACAAGCAATAGTCGTCAGAGACTCCGTCGCCAAATTCATCTACGCTTGCCTCTTCGACTGGCTGGTTAGCATCGTCAACGAGTCGCTTGCCAAGAATGCAGCGGACTCGGTCAGCTTTATCGGTGTTCTCGATATCTACGGTTTTGAGCATTTCAGTGCGTCAACTTGCCGCTTCCATCCCGTACTTAATTGACGTTTCTCTGGATAATCAGAGAAAAACTCCTTCGAGCAGTTCTGCATCAACTACGCTAATGAACAGCTTCAGCAAGAGTTTAATGCTCATGTATTCAAGCTAGAGCAGGAGGAGTATCTGGCAGAGCAGATCAACTGGAAGTTCATCGACTTTAGCGACAATCAGCCTACCATCGATGTCATCGAAGGCAAACTCGGCATCCTGGCTTTGCTAGACGAAGAGTCTAGATTACCGGCTGGATCCGACAGTACGCTCATCCAGAAGCTCTACACTCAACTCGACAAGCCTGCCAACAAGACGGTCTTTAAAAAGCCGCGCTTTGGCAACACCGCTTTCACTATCGCACACTACGCACACGATGTCACATACGAGATTGAGGGTTTCCTGGAGAAGAACAGAGATACAGTACCCGACGAGCACTTGGCAATGCTCAACTCTAGCTCGAATACATTTTTGAAAGAAGTCATCGACCGCGCATTGTCTCAGTCATCAGCCGGTAAGCCAGATCCAGCTGCGAATGTAGATGCGACCGCTGCAAAGCCTGGCAAGAAGGCTGGTGGACAAGTCCGAAAGCCTACACTCGGTTCCATCTTCAAAGCCTCTTTGATCAACCTGAAGGAAACCATCGATTCTACCAACGCACACTATATCCGATGCATCAAGCCGAACGAAGCGAAGGCGCCATGGGAGTTCGAGCCACCTCTTGTCTTATCTCAGCTGAAGGCATGTGGTGTCTTGGAGACAATCAGAATCAGCTGTGCGGGTTATCCTACACGGTGGTCCTACGAAGAATTCGCAGAGAGGTGTGTATACTCGTACCATCCAAAAGATCGACATATCTGACCGAATCCCATGCCATAGGTACTACATGCTGACATCCTCGGCCAATTGGGGTCCTGAACTCAAGGAGCTCTGCAAGCTCATCCTAGAAGCCAGCATCAAGGAGGAAGACAAGTATCAAGTCGGTCTCAGCAAGATCTTCTTCAGGGCGGGCATGCTAGCCTACATGGAGAAGATTCGAACAGACCGCTTGAATCACCTCGTCACTTTGATCCAGAAGAATGCACTCCGAGGCTACCATCAAGGACGCTATCAGCGACTCCGCAAAGCGACTATTGGAGTGCAAACATGCTGGAGAAGAGTGCTGGCAAAGCGAGAAGCGGACAAACGAAGAAAAGAGTCAGCAGCTTTGCAGATTCAGCGGATTACTCGTGGCTACTTGCAACGGAAGCAATACCTTCGTACGCAACGGGCAGTCATCACTTTACAATCAGGTTCGCTCGCATTCAGAAGGAGACAAAACGTACAAGCTGACAGAAGGGCCTTCTTTTGCAGCTTTACGAGGGCGTCAAGCTCGTCTTGCATTCCGAGAAGCTCGCAAAGAAGCGGCAGCTGTCCGTATACAAAGCTTCTGGCGTGGTGCGATACTTCGCAAGGCGTATCAGCACGATCGCAAGCGCATTATCATCGTTCAGAATGCAGTTCGAGGTCGTCAAGCGCGCAACCAGCTCAAGACTTTACGTGTCGCTGCTCGCTCTGCCTCGCACTTCAAAGAAGTCTCGTATAAGCTGGAGAACAAGGTCGTCGAGCTTACTCAGACTCTTCAGAAACGGACTTTGGAGAACAAGGAGCAACAAGCGAAAATCAAAGCCTTGGAGGAATCGCTGCAATCTTGGGTCGCACGGCATGACGAGGCAGAGTCTCGTGCGAAAGATATGGTTGAGCAGCATAAGCAATCCAGCGTGGCTCTACCAGAGTTTACTGCTCTAGCTGAAGAGAAGAAGAGAGTGGACGAGAAGCTCAACGAGTCACTTAAGAAGATCGCTGATCAAGATGCACAACTCGACAAGCTCATGGCGGATCTCACGAAACAGACGGACGAGATCGAAGCGCGGCAGAAAGCACTCAATGGACACGCTCCTTCGCAATCTGCGGACGAGTCCTCTACGGTTGGAATGCTACGAGCAGAACTTGCTTCGTTGCGAGAACAGCTTACTCGTGCTACGTCTCTTTCGCAACCGAAAGGTTCGATCGGAGCTCATCCCCGAGAGCACCCTACCAGCTTCAACATGGCTCTCGGCAAGCCACACGAGCAGACGAACGGCGGGCCGAGCTCGTCAGGTCTCAACGGTACTCCTGCGAAACGGAGAAATCGCCGTGGCAGCGTTCCTCAGATCTATCCTTCCGACTCTACCCAATCTACTCTACCAGCTTACGAAGAATATCAACCGAAAGCATTCTCTGTTGCTAATTACAACCAGGATGCTCTGCGCAAGTTAGTCAATGAGGAAGAGCTAGATGCCGAAGTGATCGCAAGCGAGCTCATCAAGCTGTTGGAAGAGGAGAAGCCTCTCGATGAGGACATCCTCAGCGGCATCATCACGAATCTCCGCATTCCTTCTCCTTCGTCTACGACACCTCCTAGTGCGAAGGAAGTACTCTTCCCCGCTCACCTTATTTCGCTTGTCACGAACGAGATGTGGAAATATGGCTTACTGCGCGAAAGCGAGCGTTTCTTGGCAAACGTCATGCAGACGATACAACAGCATGTCATGGTGAGGCTCAAGCAGATCATACATATAGTCTTTTCTGACTGATTGCTGCCTTTGCAGAGCTTCTCTGGCGAAGAGTCTATTATTCCAGGCATCTTCTGGCTCTCGAATGTTCATGAAATCCTCTCCTTTGTCTGCATAGCAGAATCCGACATCCTCCAAGGTATCGGTCCAGGTGCAGATGGGTCTGGCCGAGACTTCGACTGGGAAGAGTACGAGCGACTAGTCTCTATCGTCAAGCACGATCTGGACTCGCTAGAATACAACATCTACCACACATGGATGCAAGAGACCAAGAAGATCCTTACAAAGATGGCCGTTCCTGCACTTATCGAATATCAAGCTCTTCCTGGTTTCTTGAGCAACGAAGGCGGTTCTAAACTCTTCAATAGATTACTTTCCAGTAATACGACGCCGGCGTACAACACCGACGATATCTTGAGCTTGCTTAATAAGATCCATAAATCGCTCAGAAGCTATTATGTAGAACATTCGGTCGTCGGCCAAGTCGTCACAGAGTTGCTCAAGCTTGTCGGAGTTACGGCCTTCAATGAACTCCTCATGAGACGCAATTTCTGCTCCTGGAAGCGTGCTATGCAGATCCAGTACAACATCACGCGATTGGAGGAGTGGTGTCAATCGAAGGTGAGCGATTCTGTCAAACGTACAGCTTCTCAGTGACTGACTTTGTATGTTCAGGATATGCCGGAAGGTACTCTTCAGCTTGAGCATTTGCTGCAGGCTACAAAGCTGCTCCAGCTCAAAAAGTCGACTACACACGACATCGAGGTAAGCTTGCATATTGTAGTCCAAGTTTATCGCTAATGCGGCGATCTTGGCAGATTATATGCGACGTCTGCTGGATGTTGAGCCCTACGCAGATACAGAAGCTCATCTCCAACTATGCCACGGCTGACTACGAGGTGCGTACCGGTGCTTATTCTCTGCCGAATACCATCCTGACAGTTCGTTCGGCAGACACCCATCTCTACTGAAGTTCTGAAAGCTGTCGCAGCGCGCGTCATGCAGGGCGACAAGAATGACCACCTTCTACTACCTCCTGAGCTTGATGAAGTTGGTCCTTACGAGGTTCCTCTTCCTCGTGAGATCGAGGACCTGTATACCTATGTTCCAGCTTGGTGCGTTAGCCGTTCTCTTTAACTGAGTTTCGCTAAATCAGATTGGTCACAGGCTTAATGTCCCACACGTCCGGAAGATAACTGCGCTGCTTGATGCAGCGTAGACTCTAACGACTATGATACGATACTGCAGCTTCTAGGGAATGTTAACTTGGGAACCCGGCTTTTCTTTTCTGAGTCAACGCTGAGTGCTAGAGATGTGTTATTGTCTATGTTGCACGAATATATACGTAGCTATGTCTCTCCTGTCTCTCCAAGCCTTTGTGTTCCTGTTCCTGACATCATCCATACGCCCCTGCCCCTAACTGATCGAGTTCCGGCTATGCATGCTCCGCGAGTGATGTATTCAATCTGAGTTTGGAATTTGCAGGTTGGCTCTGCTCCATCCACTTCTATCAGCATCACTTCAACAATGGGCATCATCGACAAACTCAAGGGAAAGTGAGTGGAAGATGCCAGCATTATTGCAGCATGAAGTGCAAACTGATGCATCTGCAGCCACGGTCACGACAACCACGCAACAACGACTGGCAATGGTACTACAGTCAGCGGAGGCGCATACGATGCCTACGACGGTGGAAGGCCTACTCACACAACTGCCGGAGCTCACGTTCCTGGCCAAGAGCCCTACACGACGCAGTGAGTAATATCCTATTCCCTGCAGACAGTATGAAGCTGAACAAATACGACTTCAGCGGTACCACCACTGCAGGCCCGAACTCCCATTCGCATAGCGGCACTGGCAGCATCTTTGGAACCCACAAGGACAAGAGCCAACACGCTCATGGACATCACCATGCGCAGGACGGTGTCGTAGCAGACGGCACATTCGGAACTCATGGAAATGTAGCAGACTCTACTTTGCCGGCAGGCGCCGCTGGCAGCTATGGCGCACCACAAACAAACACTGCAGGACACCACGATTCAGGCCTCCTCGGTAACAAAGATCACCATTCGAGCAGCTCGGGCGGTGGCTTGTTGGGCAGAAAGAAGGACGATATCGAGGATTCCCTAGAGCGGGAAAGGCAGGCTAAGAATGAGCTTGACAAGGCGATGGCGAAGTGGGTTCTCTTTTCGCTCCCTAAATCACTCTATCGCTGACCGTGATACCTATACAGGCACCAAGCCGCTCAGGGTGATGCAGCGAAACAGCTCCAGGCGAAAGAGGACGCTGCAAGAGCAGAGTGAATACCTTCTCCCTAGTCCCTAGAACAGGAACTGTACTAACTACCTAGTACTTAGGCTCGAAGCTGCTCAAAGACGACTGGACGAGGCGCAAACCTTGCGAAGCAAGCATGGTCTTTAAACACGAACCAACGACTTTCCAGTAATGATCTGCTCAATCTATATACACAAGACAATTTATCTCTGTAGCCCTCTTGACAGTATTCTCCCAGCAGTGATCAGAAGTATCTCCGTTGTTGTCGCCAAACATACACGAAGCTTCACGATTCTTCCTCTTACCTTGGGTCTGACATATGCTGACTTCAATACGACGTCTCAGACTTACAGCTTATACGCATTAATTCACAGCAAAGTGCGCCCCGCTGTTATTGGAGGCTGTGCGCAAAGCCAACCACAGCAAACTGCAAACTTCTGCCCCATGTATACCGCTGCTAGGCTTCATACATCCCAACAGCAGTGAAGTCTGCCTGTCATGCCTCATCGACCGCAGCAAAGGCGACATCATCGAAGACGTCCTGATCCGCACAACCGATCAGAAACAAGACAACGTAGATCCAGCCAGCAATGGTCACAGAACAGCTCTGAAGCTGCACATATACAGCAAGCCCGATACACTCAACAGCGCCGACGAGATCCAATACTTGATCGATTCATGGAGCGTATGGCCCAAGCACAACGAGATCGTAAACATGAAGAGGCCTTGCCCGAGGAGGTTCTAGTGTTCAGCGATGTCACAATTCGGGCTCAAGCATACCTTGACGGTCATATGAGAGGAAATGCGCTGGATTTGCTGAACCAGCTGGAACAAAGCTACTCTGATATCGCAGAATGGCTCCAAGGACGTCCTGTCGGAGAAGCTCGAGAAGTCCGCACGGCTTATATCAACCTCAAGATTGCGCTTCTGCGGGAGATACAGCGCACTATGACCCGATGATTCGGCCACGCCCTCGGAGAGGTCAATCGGACCACTTGTTCGTGAACCCCGCATTCGCTGTATATGGCGCTCAAAAAACGCAACATATCCTTCGTTCTTACATGGATGGTCTCCTCAGCTCCCTCCGTGGTAGTTTCGAGGCTGTCTCAGTTTCCAGAGAACTGGTATATGCCGACTGTGCTTTACCTCCTGCATTTTGCGAAGGGACATGTTATTCTGTCGAGTACAGACTTCTGATTAATTTGATATCCCATATCAATGTCCCAAAACGCTCAGGATGTTGCAGCCAGCAGCAAGCTTTCATGCCAAAGAATTAAAGATGCTACAAGCACAAGTGAGCGCTACCAACACAGTGCGTGCAAGGTTTCAGGTTGACCATGTGGTATGCCAAACTCGAAGTGACTCAGGAAGACTCGAAGAGCATCTTTCATATTAGCTTCTATACAAGAAGGATCGTTGGCTGTTGAAGGACTGACAGATTGGATCTCAGTTCGCCTGATCCGTGTGGTGACATCGTGATGACTCGAAATTTTCTGCCCTTGAAGGTCCTTGAAGGCTGTGCGCGCTGTCTCACAAGAGCGTCTATCTGCAAGGGTTTTCCCCTGCACCCTCCTCCGACACACTCATCTTCAACTCTCAAAACAAGGTCTCTAAAGTCATGGCTCGACGTCAGCATCGTCATCACGAAGCGCGAGGGTACAGACGCAACCAAAGCTGGTCACAGGCAGCCTCTGAAGCGGCCCGTATTCCACCGCTAGACCCGGTGCTCGAACGACTACGGTGGCAGCTCGTTCATCAGAGACAAGCCGTAGCTTTGCTAACCTTCCACCACCGTCTCGTCGAGGATTGCCGCACCCTGCTTAACGCTATTACTCGTGCATCGTCCTACCGTCCTGGTGAAAGTGACGAAGATGGGTCGATCCTGCTTCATGCATTGGACAACGCGTACAGTCGATTCATCACGCGGGCGCAAAACTTACCCCAGCTAAACATCCCTGAAGTCGTCCTAATAGCCGACAACTATGCCACAGCGCGGGCTAGGCTACGTACCTTCTTACCGCCAGAACAAAGCTAGCATATCGGTAACGAATGTTTGTAGGTGCCCCACACTGCTTGCACGCCTTTTGGGCGGATCTACTTGGCTCCTTGCGAGCTGCAGAAATCGGTAGAGATTATACACGAATGCCCGAGAGGTACTTGTCCCGAATAGTTTATGCATCCAGGGTTGACTAGCCTATCAACGAGAGCTTCCTTCGCGACACACCACACAGGATGAGCTCGTCGCTCGATACTTCGAGCGAAAACCCTGCTATCTGGTCACCGACCGTAAGAGCTGTACTGGAAGTCCGACTGTACCGCCTTGTCAGCCCTGCTTGGAGACTAGACTGCTTTAGCTTGCTTGCTAGAGGTGACTCTCTTTAGCTCCAAGACGCCGGCAAGAAGTCATGATGCCCCACCAATCAAGGCGTCCAAGGCGTCAAGGTCGTGGTACTCACCACAGACAGGAAGCTACGCAACGAAGAGCCAGCTTCGCATGGTCCCAAAGCTCTTCTGAAGACACGTTTAGCGCACAAGAGCAAGCCAGAAGAAGGGATCCAGTAGTGGACAGTCTGTTGGAAAGATTTGCTGAACAGAGGACCGATCCTACTGCAGAGCCTCTACGAGCTGCTACGGAGAATATGACAGCCGTAGCCGAGCGCGCCGAGGACGCTCTGCTTGATTTCGATTACGAGCTCATCGGGAGCCTTTTGAACCAGCTCGACGCTGCTTATGTGAACTGGTATCAGCTTGGTCGACAGGCGCGCATGACTGGATACATCAGCTTCGTGTCGTTGGCCAGAGCGATGCGAAACACGCGTGACCGTCTAGCCCAACGTCTTGCTGGGCAATGAATGGAGAGACGGCACCCACTCATGGCGAGAGTGTTTATGAGTGGGGAGCGGTGGTCGCGGCTAGATATATTGGGCATATAGCTTCACTATCTTCTGATTAACATGTCGTCTGACTGAAAGCCTAGCACTTGATGCGGGATGCGCTGTGTTGACTAAGTGCTACATATGCGAGGGATGTGTTGGGTGATGGATATTACTGTGTATGCTCAGAGGAGAAATGGGGCCCGGTCCGATTTATCTTGGCCCAGGTTGGGGAAGGTCCTCCACTGAATCCTGACGTTGCTTCTCCTTCAACGTTATCACTTGAAAACCCACCTTACTGCCTTGCCTTGACTGATTTGGTTGATCCGCCCAGTAGGACCGCTGTGAGGCCGATGAGAGGAAGGCATGGTACGAAGTGAGCCGTCAAGTAGAAGAATGGAGCGTCACTATAGTTGTAGATGACGAAAGCGTCGCCGATGGTTGCTACTATGCCTCCCATCTGGGCAACACCGGTGCCTCTTCTATCTCGGAGCAAGGTGAAGGTGAGACTGATAAAAGCGAGAGTAAGATCTCGAACGCCGATGATGGAGATGTAGGCTGGTCCAGCTCGCTTGTCGGTCATGAAGGCGAGCTTGCCAATGGGAATACCGAAGATGAAATCTCCTGCATCTGGAGCTCCGAGGAAGAAGGTCGAGGCCAGAGCTACGATGACCAAGCTGCTTGCCAGTGATAGGAAGTATAGGGTGCCCTCAAGAGGCTCTGGTGATGATTTAAGGCTGACTGGCATGGTAATAGCTATAGTTTATTGTGTTTTGCAGGAAGAAGAAAGAGAATCAAGCGCTTTGTAGCAGCATCATTAGCAGCTCTGTACTCATTAGAAGTGGACACTTTCGTAGGCGCCGGCGCTCTACATCGCTGATCCAACTTCGAGGCACCGCAAATCGGGGATCGGCAAGAGAGCAGCAGCACAGGAACGACAAAGAAGAGATATGTCAAGTTACTTCATCGACAACTAAAGGACGCAAGATATTGTAGACAAGCTCGAGTAGCTATGTATGTAGAGGTCGATGGATTGCATAAAGCATGAAAGTATAGGAGAAGAAGACTGAGCTTCCGGCTAAGTTTTACTGCTCGTATATGTCGTATAAGGTCATACGGGTTCGTTTGATCATTAGCTGCGTGTGTTGCGCACATAGAGAATAGAGTCTATGATCTAAGGACTACCTCAGGCTAGGAAGGGGTAAATAGCAGCATAAGGCACCTGAACGGGCTCGCCTTCGCCAGTGCACTGGAAAAACGACCATTAGCTATCCTGTATCATGCATGTCGTGGAGGGGCCAACGCTCACAGTCTCAGGAGCTACTCCACCGGCTGGAAGCAAGCGGTAGCCAGTAGTCGCAGCACTTCCAGCAACGTTACTGAGATGCAGCCAAGGAACATTGTTTGAAGGCTCAGAAGGATCAGGGATGGATCCAACTTTTGTACCGGCAAAAAAGTCGCCGCGTCCAGTAGCTCGGAAGTCGAAAACTGGATTGGCAGTTGCAGCCTCGGGAGTGAGCTTCTGAAAGTAGTGGTCGCCGATATGAGCTGCTTGAAGGAACTGCTGGACATTTGCTGGTGTTTTATTGGTAGCTGGAATGCCGAGGGCTAGGCCTGGAAGGAGGGAATAGATGGGTGTGCCGACCGCTGTGACGATAAACAACTATCAGATTGGCGAATTCTGTCCAAGGCATGGTGCCACTCACCGCAAGAGATGTCATAGAGGGTAGCGATGGCTTGGTTGTTCGCGGGAACACCATTAGTGCATGTGTAATTCTGTAGTATTAGGAACTGTTAGGTATTTGTGCAGGCTTTCGATCTATGAGTATGCGCACCTGAAAGCCTATGCCAAGGGTGAGGGAGCGGATGCGCTGTGCTGGATCCACGGTCACATTTCCAGCAGCGGCAGCTTCGGGGAGGTTGATAGTGACGCCAGACACATCGCAGCCTAGGAGACCATCGTTGGTAAGCTGTCTAGGGTCGATGCTGGGGAGGTATGCTGAAAGAGCAGGAGCTGTGAGTGCGAAGAGTAGGGTGATAGAGGCTCGCATCGTGTGAGCTTAGTGCGGAGTGTTGATATCTGGTGTGAGGAAGGACGAGAAAGGAAAGAAGGAGAGCAGGGAAGCACAGAGATTTATAGCAGCTGCACCTTCACAGCACCGTTAGACAAAGCACGCCAAAGGCAGTGCGCGACCGAGCTAGCTGACTGAGAAGGAGGAAGTGGTCTCATTCTGTGTCTGTTTGTCAACAAACAAACGCTAGCGACTGTATAGCTGTTCTGTGCGTGCGTCGCGCGACAGGGTATGTCGGTTGACAGGGTGTCTTGGCCAGGTTGATGTCACCCAAAGCTATCAAGCTGTCTTGTGGCTTGTATGCAGCTTCAGCAGTCAGCAACGTCGCGTCATCAAACAGGCTTTAGATCGACACAGGCTGTCGACCATCCAAGCTTTCAAGGCCAGATTCGATTGCGGAGATCAAAGCCAGAGCTGTGCGCGCGTGTATTCGTGGGAGTTTCTGCAGCTTGATTGCCTTTCTTAAGCAGCTTCGATGCATGATGATCACACTTGCTGGTCTCGTTCTCGCCAGCTTTGCACAGCGGGCTGACCTGAATCTGCCAGGATAACCTTCTCTTGTTGCATTGCAGCCATACAGCATCAAGACCATCATGATCACTGTCGATACGCGAAATGACCGCTCCTTTGGGATGAGTGTCCTTCAGAATCTGGTGAAGCCATTTCGCCCGAAACTCGTCACGCCTGGCAATCCCACGCCATCTGGCTCGCCAAAGCTGAAACCGCACCGCTCTGCAAAGAAGAAGTGTACCGTCCATGAAAGGGCTCTGGCTGAAACTTGGCTCTACGATGTGATTCCAAATGCTATGACGAATGGCAAAACATCAAGACTCAGGATTTATTAGTATGAGAAATTAACTGCAATCGTTGAATATACTGAAGCTGATACTTGTGACAGCTTTGCAGGTGGTGCTTTCCAGTCGTATGTCGCCCGAACGTCAATAGAGAGGTCGCGATCTAATTGAAACATCGTTGACAGCCCGCCGTCACCGCAACATTGGAGCTTCGTCCATGAGCTCGCAATCAAGCTCTCTGCAATCGTTACAGTGGTCTCTTATCCCCTAGCACCCAATACCCCTGCCAAAGCCAGCATACCGCATCTAGCCAAGCTATATACCTCTTTGTTGCAAGAATCGCAGCAAAGAAATGAGAGAGTAGTGATGATGGGCGATTCAGCAGGTGGAAATGTCGCTATAGCATTGGTGCTCTACGTCCTCAAGAACTCGCCCGATGCCGCTGTCCCAAGCAGCATATTCCTTATTTCTCCCTGCGCAGATGCGACAAATTCAAATCCTCAAATACAAAATACGAATCGTGTAGATCCGATCCTGACGGACAAGTATACTGGCGACGTCGCGAAGACCTGGGCGAAAGGCTTAGACCTGTCGGATACTCTCGTCTCTCCCGTACTTGATGATTTGGAACCTCTGGTCAGGCGCAACATAGCATTACACGGTATCGTAGGAACATACGATGTCTTGTCGCCGGACGCGATAAGACTGCTAGAGAAGGCACAGGCGTCTGGCCTATCTGGAAGATGGTTGGTCTGGGAGAAACAGATGCACTGCTTTCCTCTTGCTTGGTGAGCCACCTCTCGCCTACCATGATGTCAACGTGACAGTACTGAGAAGTGCATGTCAGGCGATACGGCTTGCGCGACAGCATACAAGCCAAGGACTGGATTGTCGAGACTGTGCAGAGCTAGATTGGCTTTCGAGCTATCTGTAATATCTGAATGATACAGGAAAGACATAGAAGAACTAGACGAGAACTTGCTGTAGCGCTAGAATAAGATTTATAACAACAATAGTAATATGAGACTATGAACTTTGCCTGAAAGCGAAGGAAGAAGAAGAGTAGTGATGAGCGGTGGTATTCTAGAGCTTGCCTCCTTGCATGGCGATGCCGGCCAATGCTAGACCTCGAAGGGATCCAGAAGAAGGTGCATTTGCTGTGGGTTGGGCGCTTTTGTCTGATGCGCGGACGGAAGGGAGTGGAGCGAAGACATCTTGCGTCTCGACAATAGCGTCGAGTTGCTCGCCTCGAGCTAATTGCCAGTCCAGCCATACTGAATCAGGTACTAGGCCGCGAATAGGCTCGCAGACAAAGTTGAGAATGTGAGGGTTGTTGAGTCCGCATTGTCGTTCATTCTGAATATGATTCTCGAGTAATGATGGAAAAGGTTCCATGTAGCAGCGGGAAGCGCTGACGAGGGCGACTGTAGAAGTCAAGAGGATGGCTAGGATGCTCTTCATTGTGTCTGATGGGGAAAGCATTGGAATCAGAACGAGTAAAAGATTAAGGCAGAACAAACGGGAGCTTGCTGGAAGTATGTTTGGGAAACACTGGGTAAAAGCCGATGGGAGACAAAACGGTGATTTGGGCAGATTTGGATGGATACGAAAGGAAGAAGAGAGAGAGCTCTTCTGAATGTTTTATGCTCCCAAGAGAATAAGATAGCTGTCTCCTTGCGCAGTCTTGCTGGATCGCGAAGAATCTCGTTTACGCGATCGGAGAGGACGCGCCGAATTTACTAGCTGGAGAAAGAATGCGACCTGATTGGCGTTGTGACTTGCTCCTTTGTCGTGGTGTTGGTATGAAGACAAGAAAGAAGAAGTGAAGAGCTATCTATCTGTCTATCTGGTAAGTCCATGATTAGGCTCCTCTCGACGCTCACTCCCGTCTTTCTGGTGGCAAATTAGGGGCTGCCCTCTGTCGCTCCTCCTAGAATTGGCAGGCGGAACAAGGGTCTACCTTCCTGTACGAAGCAGAAGCATCCTGACTAACGGGATCGTCTGCTTCTGTCGCCAATCTCCTTGTCGGCGCTGGGCAAAGTAGCCCTAACGAATTGGAAGGCTTACTCTTGAGAGAGAAAAGACATTCCCGAAGTCATGTATGTCTACTCGCTATCTTCCTCATCGCTGTCTGCCTCCATCAAAGCTTTGACGAAAGCTGCTCCAGTCTGCCACAACTTTGTACCAGCTTCTCCTCCAGTTGTTCTAGAAGCTGGATCCCGCACCCACTTAATCGCAGCTTCTTCAGAAATGACATCGTCATTGTAGTACGCTTGTAAGAACGCCGCAAACAGACGCGGATGTACATCCTGTGTCGCGCAGTGCGTTTGCAGTGCTAAGAGAGCATCTACCATGCCGCCTTCTGTGCCGCCTGTAAGGCTTGTGACAAGAGAACCCCATCTCTCAACTAGATCTTCTACTTGCGAACCTATGTCTTTCGCTGAAGCAGTGTTATCCACTTTAATGCGATCGCACAGGTACGGCACAACCACGCCGATAACACGCTTGAGCGGAACATTCGAAGCCATTCTCAGCGTCTTGAGCTCGATAGCAGTGTTGTCGACAGTATGTCCCTCGCTGAAGGACCTATCCAGGGATGATGTGCACTCCTTCAGGAACGCATTCGCTTCAGAAGCGCCTGTAGTGTCAAGAGAGCCGATACCAGCTATTGCCGGAGGGTCGCTCGTAGCCGAGTCTCCAGATGATGCATCCGACGCCTGTGACGCCAACGAAGAGGAAGAAGAGGAGCGCGATATGCTGGATGCAGAAGAAGCTGTGGAAGCGTAGCCATCCATTGTAGTAACGCCATGGAACAGCTTAGTAGAATGTAAATTCCGTGGATCAGCAGCATCTTCGTCATCCGACTCCTGTTCATCTGCCAATGCAGCTTCCTCAGAAGGCCAGATGTGCCCTTGGCTGTCTATCCCCATTTCTTGCGATGTTCCGTTCGTTTGCGGCTCGTCGCTATCGTACGCTTCGATTGACACTCGTTTGCCTACTAATGTTGCTTTCTTTCCTACTGTCACACCTGCGCCTATTACTGATCCGCCTGATATCACGGCTCCTGACCGCACGATCGTTCCTTCACCCAAAATGCTGTTCGTAATGGTACATCCATCTTCTATAACGGAGCCCGCCATTATGCACGAATGCTCTATCCGGATATTCTCTCCTATTCGACAGTGTTGACCGACTATCGTATGCGACACGCTCGACCGGTCTCCTATGCTTGTCTTCCTGCCGATAACGGCCGCTGGTCCGATTATACATGTTCTCGCCAATGCTAGCGAGCTTCCAACATATAACCGCCCTCTCCTCTGTTCGTATGTTTCGCCGGAGCCTGGAACGATCTCATCCAGCGCCAAAGGATATGCGAAGCGAGAAATGACAGCTTTGGCAATTTGCGCAAAGCTCGCAAGATCCGTTACGACAGCTGCCCAAGGTCTTGCTCGAATACTTGTTGTAGAAAGACTCGCTGCAGGCTGTTCTTCGCCGACAATAGAGCACGATATCGATTTCCCTAGAATGTCGGATGTAATGATTCCGCTGATAAAGTCTGGGCGGAGTTTCTGATAGTCGAAGTTCTCGACGAACAAGGCTGGGACTTCCATGTTGCAGATGTAGACACCGACACTTTCGAGATCTGTACGGATAACTACGTCTTTGCCGTCTTGTAAGAACTCGATGGGAAAGGTAGAACGTGTTTGACGGGGGAAACGGGGGTGATGAAGGTAGTGTAGAAGTTGTAGAGAAGGTGAAAGGATGTGTGTGTCGATAGTGGCAGAGTGTCTAGGCAGAGATAACAACGCTTCATCAGTTTCGTCTTGCAGGAAGTCAGATGGAGTAGCTATTTACTGTCTCATCTTTGGAGCGACTACACACTCCATAAGCAAGCCTGGATCCTTCTTGCGTTTCGCAGTAAAGTCATTGACAGCTTTGGCGAGGTCGATATTTCCCATATAGCCAGCTTTGACGAGGAGCCAATCTCCAGGTAAAGCTAAGCCATCGACTTCTCGCATCACATCTCCTTCTGTATGTGCTAATGTCGCACGTATCCGAATAGTCATGGACGAAGTTGGACTTGCGAAAGTGGATGTTCTGCAGGAGGTTGCAAACCAATTACATTAGGTGTCGCACGTCGTTGACATGTGTAGGATGAACTGGTCGCACTCTAGCCATTCTTGAAGCTCTTTGACACCGTCTCTTAGGATGATGAACACATTTTGGACTCCAGACGCAGCCAGACTTTCGAGTGTATACGCTATCAGCGGGCTATTGAGGAACGGCAGTAGGCACTATTATCCATCATATTAAACATGAGCAAATGCTTGCGCTTGATGGGAAGATTCGAGCGTGACTCGCCCATGGAAGTGCATTTTGACATCCTTCGCCGTCTTTACCACCTCCTCGAACAAGTGGGCCGTACCGAGATTGATTCTCAAATGGATCTGCGAGAACCACAGCTTGAAGAATAGCTTCTTGCTTGGTGTCCATGTCGCCGAAAAGTCGTTTGGATTGCAAAGAAAGAATGGTAGGTAGGTACAACAACATAGCGAGTCCTTCTGTCTCCGTCCTTATAGACCCTTCTCCTCGAACGTCCCTCGCATACGCGAAAGAGCTATCATGACGGCTTCCTCTGTCCTTATTGTACGCGAGCCTTGATTCTTGCAGACGTTGATCCAGTGATCAAATGCACTATCTGCTTCTTCAGCTTTCAGACCAAGCGCAGCATCCGCTTCGATAGTAAGCTCCAAGCCTGCTAGTCCTCCAAAGATGATGAGAGTATGTCTGCAAATGGCATTAGGTGAGCGAACGCACTACCCGAAAACGCTTGTGGCTTACTTGAAGTTGCTGAAGGAGGAGGTAGCTTCTGCGATATCTTTACCTCGCTCTGAGGTACCTATCGTCAGGTCGTAGCCTCCTTCATACGGACATTCCAGGAGAACATTGCTGATGCTAGAAGCTTGGCGGACGTTGTATCCCCAAGCATAGCCTAGCTCGGTAGTCGGGGTAGAAGGTGCCACCAGCGACGCTGTGTGCAGAAGGGATCAGCAGGCATAGCGCAACCGAGGTCGAGCACTCACGTTCACCCTCCATTCTCACGGTGACTCTCTGGCCAATGGGGACCGACGCAGCGACTTGTATCGGCTCATCAAATCCAATGTCTACGAAAGTACCAGTAGATTGACCAAAAGTAGGCTGATAGCCTGGCGGCTTGTCTCTTGTTGCGCCTTCTCGGAAAGGCGCTGTGTCCGTTTTACGCAGATGATGCGGCATATCAAGCGGAGGTAGCAGACCTGCTAGTCGTAGGGATGGGTGCATGGGTATCAAGGCTCGCCGGAGGTATCTGGCATTTCACGATCAGTCTCTTCTTTTTTGCAGGCTGGCTGTACCATACTGTGGCATTTCGAGGTATTCCAGGACCCGACAAAGCAGAGCATCCATGTCGTTCTCATCGTCTGTACCTTGCCCAGAAGTAGATTGTCGATATTTCCCTCTTGTACGCCCTGCATTGCCTTGCGAGTCTGCTTGAGCAACATGATTTGGTTCGTGGAAGACGACAATCTCGTCTATGCTGAAGATCGAGCAGGTACGTGCGATCTGTTAGCACTATATTAGCTGAAGTCAGCAAAGAAGGGAATGAGGTGATGCACTTGTCCGGCAAGGTAGGTTCGCAGCTCTGGAGATTGGGCATTGAGGAGGATACTGCCGGGCAGAGCGATAGATACGGTATAATGACGACCCTATATAACCTCATCAGTCTTCTCTCGCAATGATCATTCAGAGTGACCGACTTTGCCGGCTTTCGCAACAGCACTTGGCTTTTGTGGTTTATGAATCTCGGCAAAAGTAGAAGTGTTCGCCTTCTTCTTCTTGCTTGGCTTGTCGTCATTGTTCAGCGTGTTTGAAGATGTCGAGGCCTCTTCAGCATTATGAGACCTCTTCTTGTCTTTCTTCTGCTTCTTTGGCTTTTCAGATGATTTAGCCTGCAGTTGACAATCAGTATATACCCTGTATACTGCGACCACGGTACACCCACCTGCGCTATGGCCAGCGAAGCTGATGTATCTGGATCCATTCGATCGACGAAAGAAGCGAGAGAAGCGCCAAGCTGGATTCGCAAAGGGTACAAGCCAGGTTATACGAGATGCAATATGTAGATGAAGCCTGTACAGCTGGGTATATACCTAATCTGCCAGGATGTCTTGGTTTACAAAGCTCTTTACACGTCTTTTGACCCATGTTTACCTCGATTTCTGAGGGTTTGGAGGGAGAACACAACTGTAGAGCCTGAATATCAACATGTAATGATAGCTTGAGAGAATAGTCAAACTTGTGCGAACCAGTCTCACCTTCGTCGTCCAGCTCCCTGTTTCTTTGCTTTCAACAACCTGATTGATATTTACGATACCCGACGCGATGCCGCTCAGTACTTTGCACCATCTCTGGATCCAGAGCTGTATGAGCAGACGCGCAATGTCGACAAAGACGGCAGAGCACATCTACGAAAGGTGCAAGACTCTGGTCAATAGTGCGCAGATATCCTGGTGACACCAGATCTGTGGAAGAATGTCCCTAATTCGTTATGGATGCAGACGACGACGCGCCAGACTTTGCCGATATCCTGCTGCAATCCAACGACATGCTGGAACCCTTTGGCTTCACGCTCAAATCGTACAACGACGACAATACGGGAAAACCATGGATCGTGTTCTGCAATACGCGCAGTGACGAGCTTGCAAAAGTAGCAACTGAGTATGGACCCCAAGAGATTGCTTACTTCCGCACTCTGGTGAGCCTCGTCTCGAACGTTGTGAAACGCGTTGATATCCCTAACAATCTTTCTGGTTCGGTGTGGCAGATCAAGCTTATCATGAAGAGTGGGAAGAGATATGCTATTACAAGCATCGACGCAAGAAAAGCTGGATCAGCAGATTCTGTCTCGCCAAAGCTCGTTGCTTCGGCTGCTGAAGCGATTCTCGAAACGCTCGTAGCCAAGGGTAATTCTTCTCTATCCTGACATCTCACGTCTCAGCTAAAACATACTTTAACAGGCTGGCTGCTAAATATTGAAGCCAAAGTCCAAGGCCGAACTCACCAAATGTATCAGCTCTCGCCCCGCGCACGCGCAGAACTCGAAGAATACCTCAAAGACGAGTATCCAAGACAGATGGACAAAGCGTACGACTGCAAAGTATGCGAAGATTTCGTAACGAGAGGCTTCCAATGCGCTACAGAAGGATGTAAAGCAAGAATGCATAATAAATGCTCGAATACGTTCGTCACAAGACAGAAGAATCAGGCAAAGTGTCCTGTGTGCAAAGAGTGAGTGAAATGGTTGCGTACTTTGACGCTTGAACTGATTATGAATCGCGTATTTAGAGCCTGGGAGGAGAAACATTTGGCTATAGTCGGACCTGGAGCCAGAGAGACCCGAGAAGAGGCCTCTACTAGCGAAGAATCTGAAGGAGAAGATGAGGGAGAAGCTAGACCTGCCGCTCGCAAAGGCAGAGCCGCTGCAAATGATGAGGCGGAGGAGGAAGATGAGCAAGAGCAAGAAGAAGAGACTGAGCCAGCACCCCGAAAGAACAGCAAGAAAGGTGGACGTAAATCCACTGCATCTACTTCAGCTTCAACAGCGCGCGGTTCAGGTGTACCCAGAGCAGCCGCCGTATCTAGTAGCGGTGCGAACGCGAATGACGATCTGCAAGAAAGTGAAGAAGAAGCTAAACCTGATGCAGAAGGAGAAGATGAGGAAGAAGAGGAGGATGAAGAGGTAGATCAGCTCGCGGAGGATAATGACGCTAATGAGGAGGACGAAGATGAGGATGAGGATGATCCTATGGCGAGAAGAATGGCTCAGACTAAGAAGAACGCGAAAGGAAGACCGTCTAAGAGGAAGTAGTTGACTTAGTCATTTGTTGTGGGATTAGCGTGGCGCCTTTGCTTTCCTTTGTTCTCGTAGTTTCAATACATCTCTCAGACGCAGCCACTTCGTTCTTCTCTGCTAGCTACCTACTACCATGTCTGCTACCATTACCGAGCTCAAGCAGCAACTTGACCTGGACCGCGTCTTTGCGCGAGCTGGTAGCGACAGATTAGTCGTCATTATATCTATCAACAAATCAACAATCTCTACAACAGACAGGGTCAAGACTACTGATAACAAAGTCAGGCGCGAGAGGGACAGCCTAAAGAGCAGCAAGAGCAAATTCGATGGGGCTCGCTTGGCAGGAGTCACTCGAGATCCTTAATGAGATCCTCGTCTGGACCTTCGGAAGTAGGAGGAGAGTCCTCCGCCGCTGCCTTGGTCTGGCTGTTTGGCGGAGCGGAGGACGTGAGGCTGCTACCTCGTGAAAGACCTGTTGTAAGGAACTCTTTAGCTCTTCATATGTACAAAGAAGCATGTAATTATCAAAGCGCACCTGGCATAGACTCGTCTCGAACGAGCTGAGGAGGACGAGGCATACGGCCCTCATCTATGAGACAAGGAGCGTTAGTCGAACAAAGCACTAAGGCTGGCGAGAGAATCATCTCACAAGCAGCTAGAGCTTTGTCAGCCAGACTCAGGACCTTTGCTGTCGTATGTTCAGCGCCGGGGAGGAGGGCAGCGTCCGGCTCATGCTGGAAAGTAGGCATAGTTTCGCGAATCCATTGCGCGAGGCGACCATCATCGAGCGCAATAGCACCCTTAATAGCAATGTAGCCAGCGTAGACTCGGAAATGAAGGTACTGATTGTCGTCGGCCATAATTTCAAAACAAGCGTGAATACATCGCTCGGAGTCGTTTTCTGTCCGTTGCAGCAGGTTCTGAAGCTCCTGTTTGCTTCGTACGATGGCTGCTTCGTTTCGTACTTGGAGATGCTCCATCTCTTACCAGAGCACAGTTAGAGCAAGGCAAAACATGAAACCCATTGTTCGATCGGAAAGGCAGGAGCTCCGTCGTGCATTATACAACATCCGATGTTATTCGCTTCAACTGCGCCTGCGCATCTCGCTTTTTTTTCGCTAGTCTATCGAAAGCTGCGAGACCAGTGATAGATGTGGTACTGAACCCGGTCTGTACCGTTGCGCCGTCATTTCTCGCAGGATTTGTTATTGGTGCTGATGCACGCTTAGCAGCTCTTTCTGCCTGGCTCAGGAAGCGGTTGGGAAGCTGTTGTCGATTGAAGTGCCACCACTTCCATTCAAAAGGCCTCTCTTTGTCGAGAAACAGCCAGCAATGACCAAAGAGACACTGCCAGGCGGTTGCGCTAGCTAAAGGGAAGTTGAGACCCAGGGAATTGCCGATGATTTCATTCCACGCTTCTTGATTTTCATGGCTTGGGATGCGGCGCGGAGGATCCTGAAAGCAACATTGAGCGGGACGTATAATATTAGGTAGTCTTGTTGACGTACCGAAGGCACGAGTATCCATTCGACTGTCTTCTGATACAGCATTTGCGCTTGTTCGCGAGAAATAACTGCGGCCATTCTAGCAGAGTCGATGATGCGCGTATTCAGCCCGTTGCGCTGAGCACCCAACAGCATGATGCAGTCAGATTCGAAGGAGTATAGGAGAGCGGCCGGAAACTTAGAGCGTCCGCGATAGAGTAGATTGAAATCCCATTCTCTTATAGGGACTAGGAAAAGTATTAGAACTCCATAACAGCTCAGACTAGGTCTTCTGACTTACTCAGATTGTGTTGCTTCGAGACCTTCACAGACAACTTCTTGTCCTCCGCTGCTCTGAAGTATTCACGTATACGCTTCTCGACTTTGACAGTCATGCCGATGAGGAGTTTATCTTCCTAAAGCAGTCTTCAGTAACTGTTCAATCCTGTACGCAGTGAACTCACACTCTGCCATACGTAGACCACTTCAACATCCCTTTTCGCATCGTAAGCCAAGAAGATATCTGGCGTGATCCCGATGGGGTTGCGGTAATCTTTAAGCTCAGCATGACTGTAATCACCGCTCAGTTGACTCTATCATACTTGTACATTTGCGAACCCACGCGATCAAGGCTTTCGCAAGTCCCAGATTAGAAGCTGCCATACCGAGGAATTTGGCATGGTGAAGACTGATAGTATAGATTTTATCTTTGTGTTGGAGATGTACGATTTTGTGAAGGAAAGGGAGAGAAGCTATTCGATGCAGCATTCCAACACAAGATCTTGACGCCCATGGGCGAAACCCTTGGCCAAGGCCAACGGGAAAGTCTTTCTTCTTGAATTGATAGTCGTTATCCGGAGATTGCCTACAAGCGCAGTCAGTCGCATATACACAGCCAGAATTCCCACTGGCTCACTCAAAGTGTGTCCTTCCAAGATGAAGAACTCCATTGTGGAAGTAGGCCAGAACGGAATCTAGCTACAGTCGCATCCAATCAGCATTCATTCCCCGACCAGAGCACGTCTGCTTTACCTCCTCAACCGTGAAGACAGCTACCAGAGGCCAAAGTTCTTCGACGATAATCCTTTCGAGGTCGGCGTCGTGATTCGCCAGCAACGCTTCAGCAGTACCATCTATAAGATTCAGGTCTTCGCCAGCTTGCTCAGCAAGCTCTTGTTCCTCCGCTAGCAGGTCTTCAAATCTTGCGGAATCGGTAGCAAGATCCAGCGCATCTTGCTCTTCGTCGCTGCTTGGTGATTCGCTGCGAGCCCTCTTGATGCCTCTGGAAGTGGATGGATCAGAAGACATGTATGCTTTAGCTGCGATAGAAGTTGGTGTAAGTATAAAATCGTTCAGTACAATCGCTCAACATGTTCTCGGGCCTCCTCTGCTTCCGACCATTCTTCTCAACAACCATCTTCGCCCTACATCTAACGATGCCAGCACCATCTACCCTGCAGGAGTTCGCAGTCCAGCGAGAAGCTATGCGTGTAGCTCTTGAACCCATCGTCCATTTCTTCGACTCGCAAATCCTGGTCCAGGCTATGGCAAGCAGACGCCCCAGCACCGGTGGGCAGCTAAACGCTATTGTGGCAGCAATTGCCTGTGCATACTGTGAGCTGTGTACAATGTCAACGCAGCCAATTTTCAGGCTAATAGAGTGCTTCAGTCGACTGCGCGACCCGTGCAGAGATCAAACAAACCTGCATTCTTGCCTACAGGTCGCTGCCTGAAGACGAGAAGCAGATCGAGTAGGTTTGCGTTGCAGTTGTGGCCATCACATAGAGCTGATCATTCCGGAACAGTCCTGCTGCCAATCTTGCGCCTTCAACTACGGACTCGATGCCTTCCGCACCTAGGCAGGGATTGTCCTTACAAGGCTTCCAAACAATGTTGCAGAGTGTCATCGAGACTCTCTTTCCCCTGGTCAGCACCGTACCACTACGTGATATAGCAATCGAGACTGCTATCTCGTTGACCGAAGATGCAGTAGCTGCTAAACGATCTCCATGGCAACACTGTACGGTTTCTGTGGATTTTTCCCGCTTCTATGTTCTTTACACTATCATTGGTGAGCATTCCGCGCTATCTACTCTCAGATCTCGTACTGATAGATCCGCATACAGGCTTCTTGACTGGTGTCGATACCACATTCGGCAAACACACCCTGACATCTCTTGACATCATGTCCTTGTTCTTCCGAAAGAATGGCCAGCTCGATAGATTTTTCGAAGAGCCTGACACAGGCGCAGGTGCATATTGGTCGCCGCAAATGCGCGATTTTGTGCGCGACAACCTTGCTATTATGTGCAATGTGAGTCGCTTTGTACATTGGACTCGAGTCAATCCTGATTTCTACCTTGTTTTACAGACCTTCGGCAAAGATGAAAGCGATTTTCAAGCTGATATCGATCGCAAGAAATTGGGAGAGCTTGCAATGGAAGATCGTGCTATCCTTGGAATGGCTTGTAAGTCAACTGTGTTATGTGACTTGCACATATGGTGTCAGCAAGCTGAAAGTTTGTTCAGATGTTCAAACCGCTGTATCCGATAATCGCATCCCTTTCTTCTACAAGTTCGTCAAGGCAGCTGTCGTTGTGGTGCCGGCTCAGTTCCTTTCTGGCGCTGCTACTGGTGCGAATCTCAACTATGGGCATTGGGTGGTAACGGAGGAAGAGATAGAGCAAGTAGCGCTGTAAGAGGAAGTATCAAATCGAAAGTAGTCTGGTCTTTTACTGAAGCACATCCCCAGTATCATGCATCTCAACCCTGACTATACGCACAGACAGGTCTGCGAAGAGGTCAACGCATGGGCAAATGAGGTTGGCCTGCGACCTGAAGGAGCAGAACGTGGATATCCCGGTTTTGAGGCAATGTTCAGAACTAGACGAGACACAATCCTCGCTCGCATTCAGGAGCTCGACGAACAGGAAAGCGATGAGGTAACGTTTGAGTGATGTTGTTAGATTTTCGGTAACCTGTACGGTAGAACTTAGCGTCAGTGCAATTCGCCGAGACGAGAGCCTTCACAGGTTTCTCTCTTACCTTACAATCGCATTAGATTTGCAGGCTGCTGGTTAGAAAGCCGCCAGCTGGTGCGGGCCACGCAAGGTGCATATCCAGCTTCTTGAGTTACTACTGTGCGTTATGCTGACAGTCTTGGTGTCATTTATGCAGGCCATTGCACCGCGCTATCAGCAATGGAGTACCGAGTACCGCCAAGTCGTTTTCGCGAAATGCGATGTAGATGCAGCAAGACCTATAGCACAAGCGTATCGCATCGTGCGTAAACCCTCTCCACTTGACCATCTGTTCAAAGCTGACTTCTCGTGCCCTCGTCATTGAGTCGGCCATGCCTACTTTTGTTTTCATCAAGAACAGACAAACGATAGAGACGATAAAAGGCGCAAATCCCGCTGCTATTGAAGGTGCTCTGAGGAAACATGCTGGAGAACCGCAGAGAGATTACGCAGAAGCTGGTGCAGCGCCGCAGGACAAGGCTTTGCAGGGGCACGTAAGTAATACACTCTGTGTTGGGAGTTATGCTGAGAATGTTCGTAGTCATCTCTTCTGTCCCAAGTGGATACATCGCAGACTACCTGCCTGAATGAGGCGCCTGGACATGGCTTACGAGAGATCCTGAAAGAAAGCTCGGCGTCATCGTACCTTGAGAGTGATGCAGATGAGCAGCTTCTTATGGGTATCTCCTTCCTTCAATCCGTCAAGCTATTCGCCTTACGATTCAAGACATCCGAATCGTCACTTGACTCTGCACCCAAAACAATCAAGATCTTCTCCGATACACTCTCCCTAGGTTTCGACGAAGCTTCATCTCAACCTGCTTCCCAAGAATTCACATTGACAAAGGATCAAGCAGCGGGAAAAGAGCTCGTCATGCTTCGCTATGTCAAATTTCAGAAGATAAACGCGATATCTATCTTTGTAGTGGATAATCAGGAAGGTGGAGATGTGACGAGATTGGATAGATTGGATATCTATGGAAGTCCTGAGATGGCTACGGCCGCTATGACTGGTCTTAGGCAGGAGGAGGAATAAGGACGTCTAACCAAGCTGCTCATCTTCCAATCTTCCCACGATCCTCCCGTGCAGTTCTAGTGGAATGGAGTTCTACATTGCTACAATGTAGTGCAAGATCATGCGTCAGCGGCAACGAAGCTAGTGACTAGTCATCCAGATATTCCGTCTGACGCTGCTGCGTATCTTCCATCTTCCATCTTCCGCGGAAGATTCCTTGCACACTATTTAATACCTACTTCTCGTTCGCTTCTTTCTTTCTTTTCTTCATTCTACTAATTTTCCTTTATATACTATACCTTCCACACTATGTTTTCATCTAATCCTCACACATCTTGTCAACACTAAACATAATAGCAGAGATGCTCCAACTACTCTGCCTCCAACCTGATTTGACCAACCAAATTGTCATGATTCAAACCCCTTGGACACAGTCCCGCCCGCCTCAGGGCTGGTAACGAGCCGTAGGTCCTACGTAGCTGTAAGACCGCATTATACCTCGCTCGTATCAGGCACTTCATACGTACGCAGTGGCCGGGGTTTCGCTACTCTACTAGCTCCACGCTATCGCTGGGCGCTATACAACAATACCTCCAAGAGTACTTCGATTCCAGCTTCTCTTGCTGGGAGTGTAAGCCGCATCCTAGCGAGAGCTTGGAAAGGCATATCACGCTCAGCAATGAGTGATTACGAGATAGCCACGGCGATATGCCAATCTACAGCAGAGGGAAATGGGACATTTCTCAGGGAACTGTATGAGCAGCATCACGAGGAGCTGGAGAAGCAAAAGACCTGGGAAAAGCTTTCGGAAGAGGCCAAGACAGTATGTATGCTATGTTATTTGCTCAACGAACTGCATCTGACGAACTCATCAGGCTTGTCTACTGTATCAGGTCCGCTCCTTCCATCGGGTCAGTCAAGACATCACCGGGAACAAGCTTCTATCGGTGGTGGTCTATTGTCAACGCAGCCGTAGGAGCGGGTCCTACGGCTGATTTCAACAAGCTGGTCCTGCATCTTCGCTCGGACAGCTCGACCTAGCGCCATGCAGACGAGGATGTTCGTGCTGGAGTCATCACTGCAATCTTATGAACCAACGATCATACGCTCCGCTCACACTATCTATACGCTTTCATCGACTTCTGAAATCTCATACTATGGCACATCCTCATCTGGCTTGCTGCCTGTTTCTTCGTCGGATACCTCTGCTTGCTGTGCCCTACACTCATTATCGGCGAGAGTAGCAAACTCTACCGTATCTTCACGGAATACGGGCCGTAGAATAGTTTCCGCCCAAATCTCGATGGAAACGTCTTTACCGATTTTCTAGCCGGACGTTTCACACTTGGTACCCTGCAAGCTATGTGTATTGTAGCAGATTCATGGGAGTGGGAGGATTTCACATTGAGCCCTCAAGATTACATGAACATTTTGGGTCTTCCTGTCATTGTCAAAGATGGCCCACTACCTCAATCACCTGGCCCTCTACATTCCCAAGCATGGTTATTACGGTGTATACCACCATCTAGACATCCGGGATGAGTGTCTCGAAGTTGATCAACTGGTCCGCCCTATTATCCGAAGGGCTCGATCTATCGTACAGCGTCGCGGTCTTTTACCTATCGTCAATCGTCAGGAAGCTCTGCAGCATTTGAAGATGGAGATTATGGATGATGTTACGAAGGTTTCTCCGAAGAGCGAAGAGACTGGGTTATCGAGGAGACTAATGCTATTCGTAGAAGCTGGAAGGCGGATCCTTGTATGGGCTGGTCGCTTGCCCGAATGCCTTCAAGCATGGCACATTAGAATACGGCAATTGGCTGTTCAGTTTTTCGAATAAGAATTCCGACCTATCCAAGTCTGCCGATAGTGTCAATCAGGGAAATCTACGAGGGCGAGTTAGCCGCTGAAGATCACAAGAAGTACACAAACGCTACAGGCGCTCAAAATTCATACTCTATTCTCGATTTGTTGTACCTGTCGACGCTTTGAAACTCTTCTCCCTTCTCCTTCTCCTCGCAAAGACGGCAATACGAAGGGTGAGCCGAAGATACAAGTATGCGAATGCCCCTTCTGTGAGCGGCTCTGGCTGGTCAAGAGTCACTTGCATGGTGATTCGCAAGGAAGTTTGGCAGAGCTGCATAAAGTCATCATCAAGGAAGCGGAAGAGAAGGCATAGCTGCCAGCTAGGACCGAAGCGTTCTTGAAGAAATGAGTAAACATTAAAGTTGGTATGGTAAGTATTGAGCTGACTCAATTTCTCGTCAATGATAATTTGGATCCTCAGGAAGACATACCGTCAATCGTTGGCTAAGACCATCAGATAGGCTTCGCCTTGTAGTGATGTGTAATAGATCTCTTGTACATTCCTATAACGTTCATCTGCAATGCATGCGAACCAGTCCCATCAAATGCGAACGAGGTCTTGCCGAAAAACGTGATTCGAAAGATCAGAGTCGCATTACATGCTACCGGCTCGCCAAAAAGAGCTAAGCCGGAACAGAGTATAGAACATGTTACGACACTTGCGCAAGCCGTGCGAACCTTCCTGATTTTTTTTTTTTTTGTGTATATAGTCGCGTT
>BCII01000042.1:0-21190 GCA_001972285.1 Erythrobasidium hasegawianum
GCCTGAAACAATTAAACACGAGCCCTGATCGCTTCACCGTAGAAGAGTCATACAGAAGAGTCATAGCTCGGCGCACCATCCTCCGATGTAACTAGGAGTCCTATGCATGGTTACTGGAGGGACAACTGGAGACAGGAGTGGAGGTACGACTGGAGACCATACTGGATTTGATCTCCAGTCGCTGCCGATTTTAGGCGACTGGAGGTTGCATTGCCCCCCGTGTCAACTTGTTCAGCTCAAGATGAACCATTCAGACATGGACGCTGTACTCGAAGCTGCGGTCGATGCTCGCAAGCGCTTGGCAAGATTAGGCAGCTAGGAGTACCAGCATAACGGAGAAGGGGACCCTTGTCGCACCCTGCCCAAAACGCTTCGGTACAGTGCTTCTCCTCAATTCAGACCTCCATGGCCAAACTGACATCCTCACAGATTGCTCCCTCGCTTATCTACGCTGGGCTCCTTTCAGCATCGTCAAAATCGTACCTCCTTTTGGGCCTGTTCGGTTTTGTGTTGTTCCCGCTCTACCACAATGCAAACCTATCTTGCGGTTGTCCTCGCATAGAATGGACTCCCATGCCGTCCGATATCCGCGCTAATTTCCAAAGCAACGGCCTCAGCCTTCTGTCCTGGCTTTTCTCTACCTTCTCAAAGAGATCCCCTGTTCCAGATGCTGCCCTGACTTCCTTCATCGGCAACGACCAGGCGGATCGGACTCGGACGTCTCTCTCCGCCGTGTGGGTACCAAGAGCTATCATACGGCCTCCTCATACATTGGCCAAGTCCTTGCAAACCATCCGTTCGTCCGCGTCTTCCATCCGGCTGATAGCCGAGAGGTCTGACCTCTCGAGTATCGTGTCAAGATCACATCAAGATCCTGCTGAATGGGCCAGCTCGTGCTAACTCCATCTGTCTCCTGACATTCACAGTAGCTCTTTTCTCTGTAAATCTAGCACCATGGACGACTTCGACTTGCAAATATCCTTCCCTATTCCCTCTTGCCCTGCCATCGCGAAGAGTGCTCTGAAGGGCTTCATGCGACTACCTACTACTATTCAGTACGACATATTCAGTCTCGTATGGGAGAGTTGGGATTCTCCCTCTTTCAAATGGAGTATCTGCATTAAACTCTGGCCAAACCCATCCCTAGGTGACTTTGACGATATCTTCGCAGTCGGATTACTGACTGTTGTATCGGAGTAGGCGTGCTCCTGCTCTCCCGTCATTTCTATGCTCTTCTGCGCTGTCTTTACTGGAGGGCTTTGGACATCATAGTACATCCAAAATTCCCGATTCGTACGCGAAGGCGAATGCTTGAAGACAACGAAACCCTACCAACCTTTGTGCGAAATGTTGATGTTCAGCAGACAGAACAATTAAAGTCCGTGCAGATTTCGAGATGGACCTTGCGAAGATATTACATCTTTACGGATATTCGCACATCGCCTTCCGTTGGCTCAGCATCCCTCACGTCTCCCCTCACGCCTTCTCGGGAAATCGTGCTTGCCTAATCAGCTTGCGGATCGAGCTGGAAGCAGTCGGATTCTCGAGCGGACGCACCTCCGGAACGCCTTTCGACGCTTGGGCCGACCTTCTGTGTATGCTTATGCCACGACTCAAAGCGCTGCATCTATCGGATTTCCACTTCTATGCTGGACCGGATGGCGAGGTGACAGGAACAATTGGAGACGAGAAGAATACGGTTGTCCGGTTCCCAGACTGCCCATTTCTGGAAACGCTGAAGCTCGGTCGATTCCATGGGTCTTCTCCATTCTTGCTAGTCAGACACGTCCTTGCGTCGGCGGCGCGTTCTTTACAATTACAATTTATTTCCCTTACGGACGGGTTTCTCGACTCGGATGAGCTCCAGATGCTGTTCCACGAGCTAGTCATGCCGGAAGTACGTTATCTGAATGTGCCCCTTTGGAAGTCAGACGCCCTCCAGAAGTCGATGCTTTTCCAGATAACAGAAGCCCTTCCAAATCTACGATACCTGTGCATCCCGCCGTCGCTGTGTTTGGCAGAAGAGTGTACAGAGGAAGAGATCACAGCCATGGAAGCTTATGGATCAGCAACAGCGCTGAATTGGCTCGCGCGCCGGCACGAAGCGATCCCAGATACATTGCGTGCTCAGATCGCTGTGCGTTATTCTCTGGAACTGTGGTGAAGGAAGGTGCACGCTGTCGCTCCGTTCAGCAGTGTAAGTATTCAAGAACTCCCTACTGCTGGTATGGTAGAACTGACACTTCCATAGGCTCCTCCCCTATTCCTCTACTTCTCGCTTCCTCCAGTATCGCTGCAGTAGCTGATGCGCCCACTCTATCGATACCGAGAGCCATCACTTGCAGCAGTTCGTCCAGCGTCCTCACTCCTCCTGCCGCCTTGATCTTCACATTCTTCCCCGCGTGCTTTCGCATCAGCTCTAGATGGGGTAGCGTTGCGCCTTTGTAATTGTAGAAGCCATTCTCTTGTTTAACAAATCCGTATCCTGTCGACGTCTTGATGAATTCGACTCCAATCTTCGTGCAGATTTCGCAGAGTTTGATGATATGCCGGTCCTCTAGATAGTCCGTTTCGAATATAACCTAGATCTGCAGTCTCAGCGTGATATATCATCTTAGGACACACCTCTAACACACCTTGAGATACGCGTCATTAGCGACCACGGTAGCGTTGATAGCTTTGATCTCTTCTTCAACGTAGTCCCACTGTCCGCCCAGAACTTTGCCGATATTGACTACCATATCAATCTCTTTAGCTCCTTCTTCAGCTGCACGCCTTGCTTCGAATACTTTGACTTCCGTTGTGCTGTTTCCAGCAGGGAAGCCGATCACACAGCAGGTTCCGACTGTCCCTTTGAGTGCCTCTACTGCCTGTGGAATACTGTAAGGCTTCACGCAGGCTGTAGCTGTCTTGTACTTCAAGGCAACTTGTAAGCCTTCCATTATTGCTGCATCCGTGAGATTCGGTTGCAAAAGGGAATGATCTATCATCTTAGCTAGCTGAGAGAAGGTGACCGTGATGGATGGGGGAAGGGTGACCATGATGGCAGCTTAGGTGGGGTTAACGGGAGAAACGGCGTTGCCAGATGCACGACGCGACGTCCTGGACAGTTGGATTCAGATTGGTAGTGAAACATGGCGTGCAGCATACTGGTACGTTTTCTCTCCGACAGAAGTTCGATTTCGAATGGAATTATGCGAAGGAGAAGCAAGGTCCATTAGAGGTCGCAGCCAAACAAGTCGGCTGTAAGTAAGGAATGGATATCTATGTTTCTCAGGTTCACAGCTAAGCATGCTATCGCTGGCAGGTATCGTACAGTCGGCTCAAACCCAGAGTGACATAACGGGATATCTATCATAAGTATTGTACAACTAGCTAGCAACTTAGCAGTAACATTTCTCGCGCGTCACCCTCGATGCTATGCTGCTGCAGGAGCCGCTTCAGCGTTCGGCTGGGCGGCAAGGAGCATGGAATGCTGGAAGCCCGTGGCGGCGCTCAATACCTGCAGGCGACAAGGTAATTAGCACAAGCAGCAAAAGAAAAACGATAGTACACACCTTGAAGGGCTTAAGAGCCTTGGATCTGAGGCGCGTAGGCGTCTCGATGATGGTTTCGTCTCCGAGGCCCAGCTGCGCCGTAAGGTTTCTTCCCCATCCAAATACTTCGCCTTTGCTGCTGACAGCCAGCGTATGATGGGACATGGCAGATATACTGACTATTTTTGTAGGCTCTCCATCTTCGGAATCAGGGAAGGCGACTCTTTGAGGCACGGCTACAAATTCAGGGAATTTGAAAGCGTCGGCAGCATCGTATATGCCTTGTATCCTGGCATCTGCTTCGCTCATTCCCTCTTTCATGTGAAACTTGGTCCGCTCTTCGCCCAGCTCTACTCGTTGTCTCTCGACATCTCGTTGGGCCTCCTTGAGCTCCTTGATAGCTTCTTGATCTGCCGCAAGTCCGAGCTGATGATCGTCCGCTCGTCCAACAGTATATACCTCGCCATTGTCGAAAAGGAACACCGAGTGGTGTTGACCACAAGCTATTCTGACGACCTTCGAGCCGTCGTGCTTCTTGGGGTCCAGTTCGCGGAGGATCGTTGGAGTCTGGACGGTGGGATCGTCTCCGTACAGATCTTCCTCTGAAACGCCTGTTTGGCGGTATTGGTCCAAACCCCAGCCATACACATTGCCCTTCTCGTCTAGCGCGAAAGAGTGGAAAGATCCGGCAGCGACGTGAACAATCTTCTTGAGTGCTAGGCGCTCAGGAGTAAAGCCGCTGATGACACGCCTTGCGAGAATTTTGCTGTGCAAGAAGACGGACTTTCAGCTGGCATTCAGCAGGGGAGGCGGGGATATACCATACCGGCCTAGTTGACCAGACTCTCCGTTGCCATATGCAAGTACATGGCCATCTGAGGTCAAAGCGATGACATGACCATCACCAGCAGCCATTTCGTATACGGCTTGGCCTTTGAAAGCGGCGAGCCGGACTGGCGTCCAGGCGATGTTCTTCTCGCCAGGCGCGCCATCTAAACCAAGGACTTGAGCGCCTTCTCCAGTGTTGAGCTGCCGTTAGGCTTCAGCTATGTGCTAGCAAATCCTTGCGAGCGCTGCCTACCCTGAAACTGCCCCATGCGCGAACATCGCCTCTATCGTCAATGGCTAGACCTAAGCAGTCGCCTGCTACGATTCGCACAGCTCTGAAGCCTTCCTCTTGGAGACCGGCAACGAGCATCGGTTGTGTTTCGAGATCTTCGGTCGTCTGGCCTTCAGGAGGGTTCGCAGTCAATCGGCCCAGACTGCCGTTGTCGTTCACTCCCCAGCTCCACACCTGCGAAGTATAGAGAACGTCAATATCTGGGGAAAGACCCAGGGTTCCGTGCTTGTCATACCTTTCCTTCAGAATCCAGAGCCAGCGAATGCAGCCCACCGCATGCTACTTGCTCAATGCCATGCGGACCTAATAAGGCTTTTGGCTTGCTCTCCTGCGCTTCGCCATTCTCTTCTGAGCCATTGGTCTGAGCTGGAGGAACGCTATTGACTTTGAACCAGTCGTGAAGTCTTGGCCTGGGGATCTCGTCCGTTTGTTCTACTCCTAATCCAAACTGTCCATTATCTCCAGTGCCGAATATGAAAGCAGAAAGCGGTTGATTTTCAGACTTTCTCGGATCCAGTTCGCTGAGCAAAGAGTAGGGCGGCTTGAACGTGAAATGCTGTAGTTTAGGATCATCGATGCTTGCGAAAGGAGTTGCTAAGCCATTGAGACCTTGCTTAAGCGGCTTTGCGACAGCGCTGACTCTAGGTCGTTTTGTTCCACGAGATGCTCGAGCAGGCGTTTCAGCAGCTGGCGACTTTGCGCGAGGTCGCAGTGTGCGTGTGGTTGCTGGTGTTGATTCTACATCTTCAGCGACGTCGGAGACACGAGGTCTTTTTCCTCTGGTCTTGTTTGGAGTTTTGGCTTCCGACATGGACACATCCTGTTCTTCTTCCTCGATGACAGCGTCTTTCCCTTCCTCAGCTTCCTTTCCGTTGGTTGCTACTGCCTTTGCTTCTGGCTCTTTTGCAGCTGCAGCTGGCGTCACAGAGCTGCGACGTCGGCCGCGAGTACTTCCTCCAGTCGAAGCTGTAGCCAGGTAGTCGTCAGTCGCAAGGTTCGCATGCTGAAGTATCTAGCTATGCTCACGTCTGGCCATGATTCTTGTCAATAGTGAGACCTTTCAATTGTTACTTGTCAAAGCAACGTGCACTTTCGCGACAGATTAATACCCGCAAGCAGATATGTTATATTCGAGCAAAGAGGGCAAGTAACAGAGACAGATAACGCGTAAGTGTTGCGCTTCTTACGGAAGGAATGAGCATTCTATGTTACAGGGTCTTTCCGGAAGACTTCGTGACGATGCATGTTGATCCTTGGTGCACATAGATAGATAATAGTAAGGAATGTCTGAATCACGGCCAGAGTATGCTACCAGTCTTAGGTGTGATCCAATCGGGGTCTCCCTTGTACTGAGCAGAGCTACAAGTTGGCTTCGCGCCGGCAGTCCAGGGCAAGTTGCACCCAGCTAGACGTGGTATAGATCGTCTGAAGCCTATCGATTCGTTGGGAATCTTGCCTGTATAGGTACAAGCATCTGCCTGCTTTTGGTTGTAGGAAGGTGCCAAAGCGGCACAAGCCTGATTGGGCGGCTCCTCTACAGGGACATTCTTGCAGTTCTTGAGCATGTTTGTGAGCACGCTCTGGTCCCACCCATTCGCAAAATCCGCATGTAGACCGTATCCAGTAGTGTCGCCATTAGCAAGCACGTATTGCGATCTTGCTGTGGACGCTGGCTGATTCGCGTTGAAATAGTAGACTTCCATCAATATAGACGGTATACGTCGAGAGTATCCAGCTGGGCATTTGCTGCCGAGGTAACCCGCGCCAGGCAGTGGATAATGTACGTGGGCACTTTGGCTAACAGTCAGTATTCTGTTATCGTTTCTCTACAACCGCATGTAGTTGTCGAGTTACAGCATTTACTTACGTTGGATTTTTGGAAGAGAAGGGCTTGCCGTTCCAGCAAGTCGGGAAGTAGCTGTCTGTGCGGTCAGTTCGAGTTCCTCTATCAGAGAAGCTTTGGTACGTACACTTTCGCAACAAGGATAGCACAAGGCTTGGTAGGCAGATTATAGCTCTCAGAGCCATACTTTTTGCCATTCGAATCGTAATTTCCACAGTAGTAGAAAGTGAGGATATTACCCTGATCGCTGGTGTTGACAGTCTTCCTGCTAGGGTTGCCAGCGACTGAGAGTGTTGAACTGGGTTTAGCACCTTTAACGTCTAGAATTGCTTCGCGGGCTCACTCATTCGGAAATTATAAGGGAAGGGTTCGACCTTCACTCCAGCGACAGTGTTCGGTTGCTCGTAATAGATTCTGGTGTCAGTTGACATAGCCAAGTAACTCCCGTTTGAAAGCACGCGGAATACGGTAGGAGCCCAATATATACTGCGCTGGCTAGTGAGCTTGCTTTTACAAGCCGCATTGAAGTAGCTCACCTTTTGTCAGCCTGGACGTTGAGATTAGTACATTTACTTGCTCGAAGCTTGTCTGGATCGTACGTGGGGCTGAAGTTGCTTCCACCGACGACGTGATGTACATGCTGCGATATCTGCCCTGGAGCTATGAGAGGATCTATCCGAGCAGTGACGAGGGATCGTAATGTATGCAATACTATGCGGGTTTTGGCTTCAGCGAAACCATTGGCAGTGAGGGCGAGGAGTGTAACCAGGCACTTTGAGGAGATCATGATAGTGATGGGAGAAGGTAAAGAAGATAAGGAGAGAAGCAGAACGAGAGTCTCTTAAGAAGCTTTCAGCGCATATTCGCAAACTCGGCCGTTTCGTATCTAGGGCTCCTTTCTCGAGATTGCGTGAGATGGGTCTTGCATACAATGGTGGCTATCAGGCGGAACTCCATTTGCTGTCAATTATATGGTCGCGATGGGCTGACGGTGACGTGAAAGGAGAAAGGTCAAACAGGGTCGGCGGAGCTCCGTGGCGCGATGGGACATGCGAATCCCTTGCATGATTGGGCTTGCAGCGATGGATCAGTTCTCTCTGAGCTGATGTATTGCAATTCCTTCGGGAGACCAAAGAACTGAGAAGTAGCTTGCCAGATCTAGAGTCAAGACTCGCAGAAGCCAGGCGTGCCGTGAAAGGATCTCGTCCATCTCACTGTTTGCTGTAGAAGAGGTCGCGTAATGCCTGTAGCAGCCTCCAAATGGCCGATGATAGGCGATTTCCCTATGTAGCATTAGACGCCTTTGATTGCTGGTTAGAAGTGGTACAATACCCGACTTCAATAACAAGTATATATGGCTGCATTGCAGAGCAGGGCAGCCCACCGTGCTGTCCAGCGTTATGCGAGCGATGAAGGAGAAACAGAGGTGATAAGAGGCCGACCTCAACAGCAACGGATCATCCGCGAGCAAGACTCATGGCAAGTTGGACCGCGATAGAATTGAATACATACACACCTCTAAACGAGCTACCACAGGATCCTCTTTGCGCCTGTCAAGCCTGCGCAAGCGCAAGTAACGGAGCATGGCCGATCACCTATAGATAGCAGGATTACCTCGTCGTCGCAAGCTACAGCTCAGCCAACCTCAATTGATACTCAGGATCAGCATGCGACTTCAACCAGCTCTGGAAAACTGTCGGATGTTGACCCAACAAGCCATGATGGGATACCCTTGTCGCCACTCATCAGCTCGGTGAATGAAACACCAGGCGTAACTACTGTTCCTTCTCCTGCACTCTCAAACGACATAGCCACACTTCCTTCAGAGACTGACTCTCCTGGCCCTTCTTCCCTTGGGCGATGGACCGTCTTGCCCACGCCAAACGCTTCATACCTATTTGACGATGGACAAGACGCGGAAGACGAGTCTTCTCCAATTCATTCTCATCAAGAACACAGTCCGGTGGAAAGCCTTCGCGTCGCTGGCTCTGCCGTCAGCGCAAACACCGAACTAATCTCCATACCTAGTTCCGTCACCTTGTCAGAGAGATCAGCTTCCACGGATGCAAGTCCTCGTCGTACACAGGCTACGGTAATCCAAGCTAGGCATCGACAAGAGCCCTCGGACGCCCTCACAGCAGCTGCATTGTCAAAGATGACTGCAAGCATAGATGATATCAGCAATGAGGAAGCCGATCTGACGTCAGGATCAGAAGAGGAGGATACGATGGACGTTGATGAAGCGCTGCTTGCGCGAGCGCCTGATGCTATGAGCGCCGGTATTCGACCTATAAAGAGAGCCCCACTCCAGCGGATCTCGGTATTAGCAGCTTCGCAGTCGTCAGGAAAGCAGGACCAGCGAGCAGAAGGAGGTCTTTCTACAGCTTCAGCGCGCTTGAGTACGTCATCGAAGCGAAGGCATCGGAAGGCTGGTACAAGTGAGAAAGGCAGTAAACGTAGCCAAACGAATACAGACGCATCAGTAAAGGCAAGCAAAGGGAAGAAAGCTATAAGAGATAAGAAGGCCAAGGAAGCTAGCGGACGCACCTCAAGGCGGCCTACCTTTAGTTTAGGTGAAGCGGCTCGCCATATCTTCCAATTGGATCGAGACGTGATGGAGGCATTTTCGCAACATGGCAGCGTGTACAAGTAAGTGTATTGTGACCGCTACCTCGCAAGCAGCTGAAGCAGCCCACATAGTCAGTCACTGCCGCAAGACCCGCATCGCGAGATGCACAGCGATAGATCGCCTCATGGCTTCGAAGCTTTCGCAGCACAAGCTGCATACGAGATCGGTGATTCGCCGAACTCGCGGTACCTATTTACTGGCGCCTACCCAGAAGACTCGGAGTCTTTCTACCATGGCGAAGTCCATGATGCAGCGACTACGTTCAACGATAACAGTGATGCGTATGCAGATCTCCACACCGCTAGCCTAGGTCTGCATCGGCATTTCTCTTTATCCACGCTGCATCATTTCCTCGTGGAATCAGTATACAACTCGTTACCTTCGCTAACGAGGACGCCTGCGTCTCCTGCAGCCGATGCAGAGCAGCATGTCTCAAGAAGAGCCGGCTCCGAATCAGGCCTGTCTAGAACACGCCTTGCTCCTGTAGCAGAGTCGCACGTTGTGTTGGAACAGGATGGTCCCAGAACAGATGGATATCATGATGCAGTGACTTACTGGCGCAGGATCCTTAGGAGCCTTGTAGCATAACTCATTGGCTGTGGCATAGCGGGTCAAGGTATGTAGCAGACATTTAGTGGCATTATGCGTGTCCATTGTAAGCAATCAGGGCATACTTCATAGTCAGATAGCCGACAACTTTCGTTGTACTTTTCACAGAGGCATGACGGCTTCTACATCACATCAACTACGCCTTCAACCTCCTTGCGATATCATCCGGCAAGGAAAACCCTGGAAAGAGCTTCAAGACCTATAAAGCAAGCAAGGTCACGTGAGCTGGACTGTGCCTATGACACAGAGCAAGCTGTCGACGTACTTGTGAAGCTATTACGCTGCCGCCCGTCTCCCATCCTGCCTCAAGTACGGGGAGAAGCACCTTCTCAACCAGTTCGCGAGCTAAGCAGGTCTCCCAACTTCCGCCTGCTCCCAGTCCATAGCCTTCACCGCCAGCGGGAAGGATGAACGCCTTGGCATACCTTCTCCAGCGCATCGCATTGCTGAGCAGCTTGTAGCACCTCCGCGCAAAGCGCTGTCGTGCTTGGATAGCTTCGGGGTTGATGCCTGCGATCGGCGCGCGCACTGCTGATGTAAAGGGCACGATGAGACTTTGCAGCCTTAGAATGGCGACTTGGTAGCATGAGAGAAACGCCATGACCAAGCTCTGCTCGACCATCATCATGTCAGCGACCAAACATACTCGGATGCCACGTCAGACTCGCCTCGAAGCGGACGTGATTTGTCTCCAGACAGTAAGTAATCTCTTCCACCGTTGCCAGCGCCTTGGTAGTGCCTGAGCTAGAATAAGGATCGAAGCCATCTAGGACCAGCCTTCGTAAGCGCGGCACAACCACAGTCGCTACCATGCCATGCACGACGTCGTCCGCTGGATCCAGCTGCTCTGCACCGGCAATAGCTTCCACCGACGATGCGCGAGCATGTTGAAAATCCGTGAGTGCCTTATGCCAGCTAAAGCTTTCCAAACTGGGATTCCCTTGTTGCAGCTCTGCTATATAAAAAGGATTCCATGCTGCAAGCTCTGTCCGCGCCCAGAACTCCCACACGCCCACCATCGCAAGACCAGCGAAAGCATGTCCGTACTCTTCGCCATAGCGGTGCTTCCAGTCCTCGAATCGCGGCCGTATCCCGAGGGACGGGTCTTTGTATTCCTCAGATTCCACATCCGCGAAAAGACCTTCCACAGCTTGGACGAGACTTTCGCTAGCAGCGCGTAGGTCTTGCGAGTCCGATGCGACGAGCTCATCATCGGTCGAATCGCCTTCGTCGGTTGCGCTTTGCTGGGCGCTTTCCGCTTGTGTGCGCAGAGCGTGTTGTTTCTGCCTCTCTAGCCGCCTGTTCTTGCGAGGAAAAGACCGAGGCTGTAAATCCGTATCGGATCTGGTTCGTCCAAGCTCATCTACCTCCATAGCTTCTTCATCCACCTTATTCGCCTCTTCTTCGGTCATATACTTGACAGGTATGTTTGCGCCCGTAAAGAGTGCCACGTCGTCTGAATCATCTTGGTAGCGCCTTCGTAGGAGCATCTCCCTCCTTTCCTGCAAGACCGAGGAATTGTCATTCTCGATCTTCTCTAGCGCAGGGAATTTCTCGTCTAAGAAAGTCGCGACGTCTTCTATCCAACTTTTGAAGTCGGTGAACCACTCTGTCTTGGTGTTGATGCGCGTCACTTCTAAGCGAAGCTCGGCTTCTTGAGCAGCTAGAGCTTCGGTTTCTCGGGCGCTGTTAGCTAAAAGAATATCGTTCTCGCCTTTCGATGATTGAAACTCGGCTAGAGCTGCTGCTAAGCGATTCGTTGTGCTTGCAAGACTCGGTATCGCAGTCGCTTCGGGAACTGTTCTCGCGAGTCAGCCCTCATATGCGCTCTATGATGGCTCTACTCACTTGATGCCGGTGTATAAGGCACCTGTTCCATCTCGTCAGCCTCGCCTGGCCTCCTCTGCTCTCCTCGCCTAATTTGCTCTAATTCCCATCTTCTACTCTCTTCGTCTTCTTCCTGCATCGTATCGTTTCCCATAAGACCTTCGTCTTCCTCATCCATAGCAGCATCGATCAAGTCCCGCATGCCTTCTTTGCGATCCTTCTCCATCTTCTGCCGGCCCTTCTTGCCCAGCAGTATTCGTTCCGAAGCACCCGTAAAATCCGCGTGATCGTCATCTCCTTCGCCTATCTCATCTTCTTCTCTGACAAGTCTGGATTCCCTATTCTTGACGGGCATGCCCACGTCTAATGAAATGTAATCGCTTGATCGGGAGTCTGAGACTGTGTCTATGCCTAGCCGACGAGCTGTTTCCCGTCGCGCTTTCGCTGTCGCAATTGCACCTTCTGTAGGGAGTTCTGCAGAAGCATCATCTACAGAATTACGAAGTCAGCCTTTGAGTCATGCGCATGCTGGCGACTTCGCACCTTCTGCCAGCATATTGTTGCCAAACTTGGACATGGTAAGAGAATCGTAACCATTAGATGTGTTTCCATTTGTGGAGACCTGCTTCAATGCTGCCGGTGCAGCAGCCGTGCTTGCTTTCAGTTCTTCTAGGTAGTCTTTCGAGTAGGTAGGCCTGGAAGCTGGAGCAGCTGTGATGCTCGTCTGTGAGAGTGTGCTGGATAGTCTTGAAGCTACATCATAGTTGGCATTGCTGCTTGGCGCCATAACAGCAGGAGGTCTCTTCAATTTTCTGGAGGACGAAGCGTCTGCCCGCCGCACAGCACTCTCTTGTATGCTTGTATCTGCATCATCTGTATCCAGATTATATGCGTCGTCTTGGTCTGCCCCGAAACTCAAAGCCAGCTTTGATCTTGAAGCCGTTTCGCTGCCTTTCTTTGCTGAAGATGATGCTCCGATACCACCGCTGCCTCTAGATTTGGCGCTCTTCTTCTTGAACATGACAGCAGACGAGTTAGCTTCTTCATTGTCGCTCTCTTGAAGGTGGTCATCTGAAGCAGCAGGACTTTGTGCTGGAGCGGACTCTGGCTGTATCACTTTGCATTTGCCCTTGTCCCTTCTGTTCTTGCTCTTGAATGAAGGTGTAATGCTGAGCTCGTCGTCCAGATCCATCTTAAATCTGAGATTATTGCTTGACGTCGAGTTGCTCGAGAACCAAAAGGCGTTCTGCTTTGATTCCTTGAACAGCACTTCTTCGAGGTCAAGGTCAAGGTCCATATCTGCGAGTCTTGAAGATCATCAAGTCACAGAGGCCATCGTTCAAGCGCATCCAGTGCTATGACGGAGCTGCGAGGTCGCCTGCGACGAGGTACTAAAACGGAAGTGAGTGTGCACGCCTTTGAAGCGAAGTAATGCGCCGTACATAGATCTGACTATGATCTAGGACTACCTGATATCGCTCTCAGAAGGCGGCGCGAGCGCAATGCCTCCAGGCGACATCGACAGCCCGTTCCAGCTGCAAGAATACATCGCACATCTCGTTGCAGACGATACACACAACGTCAACAGGGTCGTCGAACTCCCACGCTGGAAGAGGGATCCCAAGGGAAAAGCCAGAGAGAACGATAGCGACCTCGAGAACGACCAGGATGCCGCAGACACGAACAGCCAAGATGAATGCGAATATGTAGAGCGCGACGTCTGGCTCTACGAACACCTACGGTTCGCTCACTGCCACCTACTGGCGACTTCGTACATGTACTGATAATTGCGCACAGACGCTTGGCTATCGACCTCTCTCATCCGCTGGTCTTGTCACTTCAGGAACACTGCTCGAGAGAGACATGTCCAGAGATGAAGGCTGGCGAATGGCTCTATCTGTGTGCAGCTCATGCTACAGCAAATGAGGTAGAGCTCACAAGCCTGAGGTCATCACTAAGTCCATGCTAATCAAACTTGCTACAATCGTAGACAGAATGCTGTGCTATCGACTATATAACTCATACCCTGGAAGGCGCGACAGCCTTGCTCAATTCTTCCCGCTACTTCCCCAGTCGGTGCGCAGTACAAATTCCTATGACCTGTTGAAGGCGACAGCTGACACTCCGTACAGTCTCTCCATCCCTACGACTTCCATCAAACACTTCACTAGTATAGCAAGGCGACTTTATCGGATATTTGCCCACGGTGAGCTAGTCTAGAAGCTTATGCGACCTTTGCTTTACTAAAGTAAGGGTGTTATCCAGCCTGGTTCCATCATCGAGAGATTTTCGATGCTTGTGAAGTATGTTGCATGATTTCTCTCACTCGATGTGATGCTGACATACAGAAATCGCAGGCCGAAACCTCCCTATACGAGCGCTTCCTCCTTCTCTCGCAAGAGTATGAGCTAGTATCTCCTGATCTACTCGTCATACCGTCATCAAACAACAAAAGCGGCGGAAGCAGCTCTTCGGAGAGTAGCGAGGATGAGGAGGTCGATCCTCGAGGAGAATTTGAGGCAAAAAGCTGAGCTGAGAATTGGAATGTGGGAATTGCGTGAGAGCCTATTCCAAGTCGCGAATTCAGCTGCGTTGGGAGGCCATCTTTGCAGGTTATGTTCGGTATAGAGCGCTGTAGTTCGCATTACGATTCTGTAGACCTATATTACAAGAGACTTGTATCGTTCTATAAAGACAGAACAGGGTAGACCAGAGACTAGCGGGGAAAGCAAATGCTAATGAGGGAAAAGAACACGATGTATGCTTGTGGATTTTTGCTAAATGGCTGAACGATAAGGAAGGAGTGTAAAAAATGACGATAGAGCACAGAAACAGACGGTATGACGATAACACCAATTGTGGATGATGCAGGCTATACAATTTGGAACAGGACAGATAGACCAAGACGTTACTGATGAAGTAACGATCGATCGACCGGGAAAAGACAGTGAAAGACGCCAGCGTGTGTAGGCGAGAGAGAAACGTGAAGGTAATGGATGAGGCTACATGTTCTGGCCTGAGAAATAGACCAGTATACACAGGAAGAGCAGGATTCGCCAAATGCCGATTGCATGATGAGCTAGTCAGGCGATTGTGCAGCCTCGGCTGAACCACCAAGAATGTTGCATTTGCTGGATCCAGAAGACTAACAGACGTAAACGAAGTCTGTAGCTTGTGATCTAAGATTGGCGGAAGAGTCAGCGACATGGAAAATGAGGTGTGAAGACAGGCAAAAGCTAAGCTCACCTGTAGTAACCTAGCTTTCTCGTGATCATCGATAGGCATGAGCATAGCCATCCACCACGTGAATTCTCTAGGATCTTCAGGCATAGGCGGCATCGAGTCGTTCAAGCGTTGCCGGAGCCAAGGTGTCGATCCTGTCCTTAGAGCTTCCACAAACGACTTGCAGACATCGATGAGCTCTTTGTTGGTGAGCTCAGACGTGTCTTGTGTTTCGGGACCAGGAGGCGTTTGCGCTTGGTTGGCAGGAGGAGACGTTGGCCGACTCAAGCGACGGACGATGGAGGGTGCCCGGCTTCGTCCTCCACTTGGCGAAGTAGCGCCGCTAGGAGGTGGATTCTGCCTCGCCTGTTCTGCCATTCTGGCCAAAGCAGGCCTTTCCAGCTCTGCCTCTTCTTCGTCACGTATATCTTCGATTCTCTCAACTCTTCCGACTGAATACCCGTCTAGGGTACCCGTTTCCAGAATCTTGAAGCGATGAACGCCCTTAGCCTGCACAAGCGACCGTCCATCATCGAAAACATGAATCTCGTCAATCTCCAGCATGGTTCCATATTGACTAATTCCGTCATTCGACCGGCTCGGCAAGACCATGCCAAAGCGCTTATTACTGTCCATCGCTCTTCGCATCATCAAGCGATACCTCGGCTCATAAATGTGAAGGTTTGTCGGCATGAATGGGAAAGCCACCATGCAGACGAAGATGGGGGTATCTAATCCAGTATCTCGCTGTTCCGCCTCATAGGCAATCTTGCGATCTTCGTATAACAGAGGGAATGTTGTAAGAAGGAGGTTTGAGATGGTAAAATTGAAGGGTGCAGTGACAAAGAAGTTGAAGCCAGGTAGATCAGACCGGCAAAGGGGACACCGATTCGAATGATCCAGCGAGCGAAATAGACACCTCTTGCAGAAGGTATGCCCGCATGGAGTAGTAATCGGCTCGTAGAGGAGCGTGACGCAGACTTGACATTCGAGCTCCGACAGAACATCCGAGACGAGGATCGGTATAGTCGGACTATTCCGTCCAGAGCTGCGAACGCTGCTTTTGTTCCTTTTGCTCGACTTCCATTGCCTGTGTTTGCCCATGACCCGTTTCGCCCCATCTTCATATTTCGGCGCTTCGTCCGGCGAGCTACTTGGAGTAGATTCCAGCTCTTCTAACGCATTCTGCAGTTCTTGACTTCCTTCCCTTGTACTTTGCGAAACTATCTGATCGCTCAGACTGAACCCCTCGCTGATGGACGGAATATGCACTCGCAACAGCGATGTCAATTTGTGTAGCACGAAATCCGTCCTGATTCCGTACTTCGACAGCTCGGCAGCTTTCGTCGTCTTCCGACACGTAGGAATCGGACAGCTGACATCATTGAACAATTTCTTTGCCTTTGACGTAGGACTCGCTTGCTGAGGCATTTCAGGCGAAGCTGCGCCTGTGACACCGCTTGCCTGTCTATCGCCAATTTGTTCATCGTCGCGCGTGTCTGGCTGCAGTCTCGATTGCTGTCGCGGAGAGAGAACCTCGGCCATCGTAGAGCTGATAGCTGAAGCTACGGCGGCTTGCTGAATCTGAGTAGGTGAGGCATCCGGTGCACTGCATCCTAGGCAAACCGAGTGGCCACAAGAGAGAGTCGTGGGATCGCGCAGCAGGTTCGTACACGATGGGCACTGCAGCGATTTGAGGAGATTGGGCGTAATCGTCGCTAGACTCGGTAAGAGCGAAGTATAGTCCTTCGCCAAACCAAGCATACTGAGGTCCGATCGTATATTTGCTGGTTTATGATTGATGGGGTGCGATTGCGTTTCTGTCGATTGCCGAGCAAGTAGTGCTTGATCCTTGTCCGCGTCTGTATCTTTCCCACTGCTATCATCTGGATCGTGTCCTCCTTCTCCTCCTTGGTGACTGCTAGACCCCTGTTGGCGATTCCGATTTCGTGCTGCCACATCATTTGAATGCATCTCGCCCTCGTCTTCGCTGAGCCAATGGCGATCGGGGTCAGCGTACCGCATTGCGCGAGGCCGCGACGTCCGCGATGACGGTCCAGCTTCTGGTTGATGCAGTTGCTGTAGTGGCGGCATAGGTCTGTTTGATGGATCGGTGCCAGCACGAACTAGAGCAGGTCTTGCTGACATCGATGGCATGGAAGGTGCTTGTATGCTCGGTCGCGACACACTCTCTTGTCCATGTGATGGTTGAAGATGGGTAGAAGATGGTATAGATTGATCTAAAGGTGAAGGACTTGGATCGGGCGAAGAGAAAGAGAGAGGTGCTTCGTCGCCGCTGCTGGTTGCTGTACGATGAGAGGCAGACAGGTTTCCTTGAGTAGCAGGAGAAGACGTGGAGTTTGATGCCCCCGCTGCTGCTCCATTATCGATGACACCGGAAACCGGTCGACTGCTATCTGCAGGATCGAGGGCCGACATCGAATCGCTGCTTGTTGGCTCGATAGTGCTTTCGCCAGGTGATTCTGAATGCATACAAGCGTATGAATGTTGCTGGCTACTTCGATCTTGCTGGCTGCGACGTGTCTGGCAGGTCCATAATTTCGCACCAAGTCAGTCAAATCGAACGAACGGGCGGTCTCGAGCCGAGCCAGTATGCAAACGTCTTTAATCGACTTACCGGACACCAATGCAGCGTTGTTGTATGTGAATGTATGTGTTGATGTGGTTGGAAGCTGGAAAGGCCTTTTTATTGCGCTTTTGCTGGCTCCTCGATGCCAGATCTGATGGGTGTATCTCGATGCCCCGATGCTCGAACTTTTTGACGACGAGCGATGCGATGCAACTGGCAATAGCTATTTGGTCCTAAACTCAATCTCGGCGACTGCTACGATGCAGTAACGTCGCGGATGCAGCCATACAGATCCTGCGCAAGTCGGAGTGCGCGAAACGGACAAGGCACCTCTGACATCGGAAAGCTGCGAAGTCATGATGCGTGTTCTATGGAATCAGCGACTGCCATTTACGATGCCCGTCAGCTACAGCTCTATTCTTTCCCTCGGCATACTCGATGCCATCCTTCATCCATCGCAAAGCCTGGCCAAGCACAGCCCAGCCGCAAGCAGCAGCGTTTCCTTTTGTCGACGAACAGTGAACACTCCTACAGCTATACTTTGGGGTCTCCTTTGATGCTGAACGCTACCGGTCTCGCGATGCGTGGCGGTAAGTTAATGAGGACCAGGCCCCGGCGCGGCAACCTGTCAGAGATCGAGCGCCCAGGAACGACGATGCACTTTATCAGACATCTAGATTCGGCATGCAAAGGCAGGACGTAACAGCATGAGTCAATTGCTGTTAGTGGAACATGCTGCGACGGTCGTCCCTTGGGTGATCTGGATCTCGCAAAACCTGCCCAAGAACTTCGGGTTCCTTATTGTTCGAGGTGCACTGCATTCTGACTAAGTAGTATACAATCTATGATCTGCCCGTCCAGGACCTGCATTCACTTCGGCGAGCTGCCATTGAAAAATGCTCAGGTGTTCGGATTGCTCAAGCGCGAGCTTGATCATGCATCTAATGCTATGAGACCGATATACTGACCGCTTCAAACGACATTCGTATTAGACACTGAATGCAAAGCGGCATCGGGAACACGTCTTACACTATATGAACCGGGCGATTTGTGAAGCGCTTTGGACGCCAAAACATATATGTATTTGTTTGCTGACCAGTTCAAAGACTGCGCGAGAGTCGCCTACGTATTTGAGTAGATATCAGTCGAAAGTAACATCTTTATTCGGATTGTCGGACATTTCTTCAGTCGCAAACTTCAGTCATCTTGGATTCATAGATCGGGGTAAGAAACATCGAAAAAAACCTCCTCCCTCTGTTTACGAGTCATAACATGGTTCTGATCTAGATATGCATTTCTATTAAGGATATTCAATAACGATGGTAGCTCTGCACGATTATTAGTGTAAAGGGACTTGTGCTGACGTAAAAACGCAAGCAGCGGGCATATAAAGCCAGTCGTTAGGAAACATTCCTGGAATGTCCGATGTGTTGCGATTGCTCAAGCCTCGTCGAGTTCCATCCACGCCAGTCTGTCGGAGTCGTGAAGACGTCCAACGATTTGCAGGACTTTGGCATTGCGCTCCTCGCAGCCTTTCAAATAATGACCAGGATCTTCAGTCTTCTGCATCCATGCTTTCACGCCTCTTTGTTTGCGAAGCTCTTTTGCAAGTCGCCAATTACTGCCAAGATCGGTTTCGGCAGGTCCGACAATGCCAGCTAGCGCAAGGCCTTTCTCTGGCGATGTTCCTATACGACCACGCTTGAAGGTGAGGCGAGAAAGGAGGAATGCACAGACTGTGCAGTCTTTTCCAGTTTCTAACGATTTAGACGGCGCCCTCTTCGACTTCTTATCGTAGGGTATGATGAAGCGTGTTAGGAAGTATGCCCAGCGATCGTCGAAGGCCACCACTGCAGGGCATATCATCAGCTTGAAGACTGCAGGCAGGAGCGGAATACACCCTACCACGACTCTCGGTTGTATAGTCTGCAAACATTGGGATCTCGCGGAAATAGACAAAGGTACTGCCTGTATAGATCGTCAGCTGCTATCGCAAAGGTCAGACTGCTTAGCGTACCTCCTAGTAGCGCGTTTATGCCGTCTTCCGTTGCAATAACTCCGAAATAATCTGAAGCGCATTGCATACGCGCGAAATCGCCAGCTTGTGCATAGTTACTGTTGCTGAGGTGTCTGATAAAAACAACAGCGTCGGCTTTGAAAAGGTTGGAACCCTTTGAAGCTCCTTCTTACAAGTTATAATCTGATTCTGCGAATGAGACCCTCGTCTTCCTGACAGTGAGGATGTCGAAGACACTCGTGCCAATGCCATTGAGTCCGAGCTCGCCTCCCTTCAATCCGAGTTTCTTCTGGCTTGCACTCGCTTTCAATACGCCCAGACGGCCTTTGTCATATCTCCAGCGCGCTCTTAGACCAATTCCGAAAAGCTTAAAGTGCCATCTGAAGGGCAGATTGCCTCGGTTGATGAACAGAATCAAGAGTATGAAGAGCTTGGCATATGAAGATCGCTGAAGCTGGTTGCGGAAAGCCAAAAGAGCAGCAGAGATGAAGGCCAGACCTGTAGGTGTTGGCTTGAGCGCCCCTATAAGTAATTTAGACATTGTTATGTTTTCGAAAGGAAAGAAACAGTGGTTCCGGGTAGGCCAGACCGGTAGATCCGAAAAGATCAGAAAATTCAGAATTTGATGACTGTCTCGCCGCGACTGACTTCGCGCGTTCCATATTGTTGAGGCTCTGGGGGAATTTCTCATCACCGCTACATCCTGTGATCGTCATGCTTCTTACATACCCGACGGAGCTGCTGCAAACCTCGTCATGCCAAAACCTGCCTCATATGCTGTGCAGAAGACGGTCATATTTCCGCTGGAAACCCGCTAACTGACAGAACGCGTACTATGTGACTGTCCATGGCCTACATGACTCCTTACGGAAGGGCAAGCGGCCGTGACAACGCCCAAAGGATATGCTGCATACGATATTTCCTGATGAAGGGAGCATGCGTCGACTGTGGACTGACCCTAAAAGCTACTGATAGGCATCTACACTTATCAGCCTATGCAGCCGGACTTATCCTCTGGCGTTCTCGCCCTCCATTACCGTGCTGAAATCTGCGGAACACCGTGACCTTTTAAGAAGGTGGAATGCGCTTCGTACGCTGCAGTAGAGAGGTTAGTTGGCAGTGGCACACCGCTCATCCAGCCGTCTCATCACTGTTGTCCAGCCTGCTCAGCCGGCCTTTGGCGAGCTCAAGATCATGGAAGAGGGTGGGCGAGCAGGTTGCGCCCAAATGTCTGCGCAAATTCTGCGCGCTACCGCTCTGGCTTGCGTAGCTCAGTATGTCTAATTCTGCCTTCGGGCTCCTTATGCATGCCGTGCTTTCGCTTACCACAATTTCGTGCGCTCTAGGTTGGTTAGAGCAGTGTGCTTATAGGATGGGATTGCCTGGCAACCCTCTGTATAAACAAGTCTACGCACGGGTCCGCAGTTCAGTAGGTCGAGATCTTTCGACTCTTCGTCTGCGCGTGAGAGCAAAAGTCTGACATCTCTGTCGTTCTTCAGAGTCTGTGCGTGAGCAAGTGCTTCATCACGATATCTCGTATTGGAATTCGCCTCTGAATATCCTCCAAGAACATGCGTTTTTGGATTAGAACTGTATGGCATGAATCGTAGATAGAGTGCGAAAATTCCTGGAATTTCGGATTACACTCCTTGCTATCTATAGCTTCAACAGGACGGAGCTGTCATCTCTTAGTACTGGAGAGATGTCCGACAATCCGAATAAAGATGTTACTTTCGACTGATATCTACTCAAATACGTAGGCGACTCTCGCGCAGTCTTTGAACTGGTCAGCAAACA
>BCII01000042.1:29405-89777 GCA_001972285.1 Erythrobasidium hasegawianum
TCGCTCGTTCTGACGCGATATTCGCAACAGTAGATGCCACAGCGTTATCGTGCTTGACTCTTGTAGCGGTAGCGTACGATTTTTGTTTTGACATACTTTTTTTGTGTATGCTTGGTTTGACGAGCATTGTCTAAGCGTATATATAAGTTTGTGAAAATTCTGCGCTATACCGCTTTTGCTCGCGTAGCTCAGTATGTCTAATTCTGCCTTCGGGCTCCTTATGCATGCCGTGCTTTCGCTTACCACAATTTCGTGCGCTCTAGGTTGGTTAGAGCAGTGTGCTTATAGGATGGGATTGCCTGGCAACCCTCTGTATAAACAAGTCTACGCACGGGTCCGCAGTTCAGTAGGTCGAGATCTTTCGACTCTTCGTCTGCGCGTGAGAGCAAAAGTCTGACATCTCTGTCGTTCTTCAGAGTCTGTGCGTGAGCATTCGTCACTTTTTTGGGCTTTCTTTTTGTCCCATCTCCCAATTCCTGCTGCTTGATCACTTCTTGTTGACGCGCCTTGCTGCCGCTAGCTCTGTGCTGATCGTTTTTAGCCAGTGACAGCAGGGCGTGCGGTCGCGAAGGCATACAATCTGTGCCAGCCAAAGCTGCTGCATTCCTGCCCGTGTGACCTTGTTGCTGCCAGTTCTACTTTGCAGGCAATAAACTCACGACACAAATCCTCAGGTCAGATCTTTGTTTTGATGGTTCCCTGGCCTATGAAATACACCTCTGCTTCCTCCTACTACGCTCGTAGAGATTCGATTATCAACAATTCTACCGCGATTCCGCTCAAATCTTGTTTCCGCAATCGCAGACTGTAGGTACCTTGGTGAGCTTACTATCTACCTTGACACACGATGTCTTGTGGCCGTTGTGCCAGTCATCGCGCTGGCATTGCTTGCTACAGCTGAATAAGTGTACAATCGGCTTGATGAGACTTCATTCAAAGAAAGCATATGAAGACTCACTACCACGTCGCTGAACAGGATGCACATCTGTTCAATACCTTGAAAGCATTTCCGACAGGACCAGGATTCGTGACACCAACAACCTTGCAGTGTGCGCAGATGACCGGGATAGGAACCTCCCTCCCATGCTTCTCGCAGCTATCGCCCATTATTACTTTCATAGGCAGTCTGCCGCGGCGAAAGGGTATGGCGACGAAGTGAGGTGGGTTTTCGAGAAGCCCTGCCATCATAGTACGGTTCAGAACTTCGGCCAGCGTCTTGTCGTACACAAGTATTGTGTGGGGCGTCACGTTCAGGTGGAATGGCGAACGATCTGTCGACAAGAACAACTTCCCAAGTAAGTAACGTTCAGGCCAACAGCTCGAAAACGTGGTAAAAGGTCGCACCAGGATGCTTGGACTTATTGCGTCGGAACTGCTCAGGGAACATCTCCTCAGGTGCGAAAGGAGGCACGATCAAGTTGGTGATGGAAGAGCAGAGATCCAGGACTGCCTGGACTCGAGCATCTCCTGCAGAGGCTTTTGCGATCGTGATGTCTTCCACGCTCCTGGCAGAGTGATCGGTAGTTGTACTAGCCAGAGTGATCATGCCCCAGAAGTCCTTTAAATGAGCAGGCAGCCTGGCCGATGGCATGTTCTTGCCGGCATTCCATAGCACCATCTTCATTTGACTCAGACACGACACAGTTCCATCCGATTTTGTGATATTGGCAGTGTTGTTGTCTCGTGGTGACTTTTGTACAGTGTACTCGAGAAGCCAGGTATTAGGTTCTCCAGTAGCTAGGACAGGTGGTTTTGGGAGGGCACTGTAGGCCGCGCAAAGTTCTTGATACTGAGAACCCTGAGTATTGATTGCTACATAGCCAGGAGGGAGTGCGGCGAGTGCTTTATCCAGAGCACTCATGATACCGATGGTGTATGCGCGTGCAGCGGAAAGTGTATGGCAGAGAGAAGAGAAAGGCGATAGAAGAGATTTAAGAGAGGAGATTGCCTATTCGCGCGTCACATCTAGTCTAAACTAGCCAGAGAAGCGTTGCACCGTCAGACTGGGGCACAAAGGGGACTCTCCGATTTGTATAGAGGAACATTCCCGTCAGTTGCGGGAGTATGCATGTTTCAGAACGAATATGCACGTTAGCCAGAGTCGGTCGCCGAACAGCTGCGAAGAGTGTGGGCGGTCGATGCTTTCAGCAGAGCAATCCAGGTAGGACTTAGGGAGGGGAGACGGTGCATGAGCAGTGTCAGATCATCAGCTTCTCAGAAGGACGGAGCGTCTTCGTATGTAGCCAGCAAATCGTATCTAGCGAGTTGTCCGATTCCAAGCTAGGCCTTGGTTCTTAACCAATTCTTGCCATAATCCACCATGTCTGAACGAAAAGTACGTCAGATTCGCTATTCTTCATCCTCGATACTTACACACTTCTGCGCAGGTCATCCAAAAGTACTTTCCACCGGATTTTGACCCTTCCAAGATCCCTCGAGGCAAGAAGGCCAAGAACAAGCAGCAGGTTGTCCGTCTGATGGCTCCGTTCAGCATGAAGTGCAAGTGCGTTTTAATCCCACTCATCCGCGCAAGCGAACGCACGCTGACTCGCGCTCAATCGCAGCTCCTGCTCAGAGTATATCTACAAAGGCAAGAAATTCAATGCGCGCAAGGAGACAGTCGAGAATGAAGTCTATTTCGGAATCAAGATCTTTCGGTTCTACATCAAGTGCACACGCTGTAGCGCCGAGATCACCTTCAAGACTGATCCCAAGAACACCGACTATATCGCAGAACACGGCGCAGCACGTAATTTCGAGCCATGGCGAGACACGGAAGAGAAGTCCGAGAATCCAGAAGATCGACTAGCGGAGTTGGAGAGGGATGAGCAGGAAGAGGAAGAGAATGATGCTATGAAAGCGCTGGAAAACAGGACGGTCGACTCGAAGCGGGAGATGGATATATTGGATAAGCTGCAAGAGATAAGAGGGAGGAATGCAAGAATCGAAAGAGCAGACCCGAGTCAAGTCTTGGATAGGATCAGCTCGAGGGCGGATCCGGAAGAATACGATGAGGAGGAACGGTTGGCGGTCCTTCAGAAGATCAGGGAAGAGGAAGAGGACGAAGAGCTCGTCAAGAAGTACTTTGCAAGAGGCGTCATCCCTCCTCCGTCTATCGAGCTGGACGAAACCCCAGATGTAGAAGACGCGCTACCCGAATCTAATGGGCAAGACGTGGATGGAGAAGAAGACGGCAACGCAGAAGCTGGACCCTCCACATCTACTCCTACTCTCACCTCAGAAGCAGCAAAACCAGCAGCAGCAGCAGCAGCCGGCCCCTCCGTCAAGCGGAAACTCGTCGAGGTCGAGCCGGATGCCCATTCATTGCTCTCCGAAGAAGCGCGCAAGATAGCTAGCTCGGTCAGCTTCAAACCGCCGCCGCTACCCAAGAAGAAGTCGAAGACTGCAGGCAGCTCGTTATTGGGTATCAAGCCGAAAGCTGTCGTGAAGAAGTAAGTTGTCTAGGGTGTCAAGTTGATATGGTCCTTCCGTACTCGTTGTTGTCATAATGAGCGAGCAAAGTCTTGTTTCCATATCGTAAATCTACGAGAAAAGCGCGACTAAGACTGCGTTGCATTTCCCCAACTCCAACTCAAGTATAGTACATTCGTATTGTCTATCAAGCCAACCTAGCAGGAACAGTACACAGACATCGCTCAAAAACAGGAGACACGTACAGCTTCTGCCAACTGAAGAAGGGATATATAGGCGCAGCGCGAGAGACAGGGAAGAAAGATTGGTCGTGAGGCTTACGTTTCCGAGAGCTGTCTGCGCTTCTAAAGAGTAAGCAGACATGGATTCACCGCTAGGAGACGGAGGGAAGTGTCGCACGAGTTGGCAGATGCGATGGGAAGGAGTGGACAGCGGCGAAGATCTCGCCAGCAGCAAGCCTTACTGCACATTCCTTACGCGTGCTTTCGTTCCCTTTCTTATAACAAGCTGTCCATCCTGCTTAGTATCGAGATGACTCCCGCAACTACTTCGAGGTGTAGTTCCTGTCCATTAGCGACTTCGATTTTCGCCATTCTACTGATCTCCGCCAAGTTTGCTAAAGCCGTCGCGTCAGAGTTTGCTGAACTACTCCTCTGGCCCACTACTACTTTCGCTTGACTGTTATTACTCCCATTCGCCATGGGTTGAGGAGAAGAGGAGGCGCCAAATGGCCATTGTGAAAATTCTTGTAAGAGCTCATCGCATTTGTTGAATGCTAATTCGCGAGCATCATAGTTGAGATGCACGAGGGCGTTCTCGAGTACGTTTGCAGCGAATGCAGAGCACACCATGCATACTGCCCTGATGATCTTGTACCTTATCTCCGGCTGCTGTCCCCCTCCGTTCGAATGATGAGGATTCTGGTATAAGCTCGACAAAGGAACAGCGGCGGTACGTGCTGCGAGGAGGTTCAACACGCGCCGCAAGACATCGTCCTTCCACGTCGGGTCAGAGACGGGATGCGTGGCCATGTCGAAGAGGAGGAAATTCTTCTTTTCGGTACGCAAGACTCCTTTGTCCACGAGGCCTTTTGCGAGCCTTTCGCGCACTTGTTTCAGTTGATACCCAATCTTCATCACGTTCCATGTTTCGCCTGTTGAATATTACGAAGACAAGAAGTGGTTTCAGATACCTGGGTTATTGGGAAGTAGTGAGCTTATCGCGCACCGCTCATCAGGTCAACCCATGATCCAATACTCATCCTCTCAGACACCTTCATCATCTTGAGCGCTTCATCCAGCAGCACTTCTCCCGTCATTCGATCATCCACAACCTCGATGTACCTGCGGGCGCATTCGCATTACACGATTTCTCAGCAAAGCGCGTCCGTAATAGCTGAGCGCATATGAAGCAAGTGAAAGCCTCACCTATCAGCTAAAGGAAAGCGCCGTCTGTTTGGGTCTTTTACGACTGCTATGCGGTGCCGGAGAGCGAGTTCTATCACGATGCACCCGCGCAGTGTATAGCTGATATTGTCGTTCCAGAAGGAGACTGTGGATTGCGCATACTTAGTACTGTATGTACAAAGGAGGGCATTGAGATGACTGCCGACGTACGATAGCCCTAGATTGATGGAAATGGGACGGGATAGGCGGCCAAGAGAGGGAGAGTAAGCGGTCAGCGTTGCGTGGGCGTGTAAAGAACATAATATCGTGTGTACCTGCTTATCTTTGAGTCCTGTATATGCACAATACACAAGTCAGCGATATACTCCTTGCCCGGGCAGTCCAGTCCAGTCCCCAGAGGCTGGCGGATCTTGTCTGACGGGGCGTGGGATTGGGATTGGGATGTGACACCCACCTAGCAGGAGTATCTCCTCCATGAGAGTGAGTACGGGCATGGTTGCTTCCTCGCTCCTCTCGTCGAGGTCTCTTGGGTCGAATGCTACTTTGTGTTTTGGCGTTGCGGCTGCAGCAGTGCTTGTAGATTGGCCATCCTTGAAGGATGGTCCTGCTGCCATTGCTGGGGATGTCGATGTCGACGGGCTACTCGCCTGTCCTTCTGTACTGTTACTGGCATCCCCTGCCCCTGCTCTCGCCCTGCGCCTGCTGAGCCCTTCGCCGGACATGGTGGAGCGTAGCGTAGCCTAGTCTGTGCTGATGCTGCTGATGCTGAGTGTTGCTTGCTCGCTTTGGTTCGCGTCGTTGTTAGTTGGTGGATTGGCAGCTTGGAAAGGCATTGAAGCAGGCTATGATAGATGTCACAACATGATGTAGCAGAGCATGGCATGGCATGGCGTATCATTGTACTGTTCACATCTAGATTCTATTCTATCTGCAATCTGCCTTGATGGGATCATCATGCAATACTGGCTCCATCCTTGCCTCATCTCCCATCAACGCCAACGCCATGCCCCAAGCCCGTGTGACTCCTGCTGCCATCTTTGGGACGACGCTCGCTGTCCTGGCGGCCTCAGGAATAGGCTATGCCCTATACTTTGAGTGGGTGGATCCAGCCATGGATCATGGATCATTGCTGAAGCTCGTCGCATCGTTTCAGCTACAAGCGCAGAAACGACCCTGTCTTCAGGAGAGCATTGCGTGGGTTAGAATAGGATAGAGTATACATCCATACTGACTGTCACTGTCTGTATGTGCCCAGTCAAAGAACAGCGCAAGCTCGAAAAAGCATCAGCAGTCCAGGCAAACAGGGAAAAGGCATCACAGCAAGACGCACTCAAGAGCGCAGTGAGACAGCTCAGGAATGAAAGACCACCCACAAACCCAGAGGAGAGAGAGGCATACTTCTTGGAACAGGTAGCTATCGGGGAAGCTCTGGCTGCGAAGGGTAAGCGCGCGAAGCAAGCAAGCAGCATCAGCTGCGAGCGAGCGAGCAGGATATTCTCTTACAGCATCAGATGTGTCTAACATATGCCCCAATGTCACGGCAGGCCCCTCGTTCTACGTCCCAGCTGCAATCTCATTCTTCAAAGGCTTGCAAGTATACCCCCAGCCTCAGGTACGCTTTCGCTCCGCCATCCTCCTTCCATCTCTCTGTTCTCACTAACGCTTTCCATTATCCCCCCAGGAACTCCTCATGATCTACAGCAAGACGCAGCCCGCCGAAGTGGTCCAACTCCTCATGGAAGCCTTAAAACTCTCAATTTCAGAAGACAGCAGCTCATCAGGTGCAGGAGGTGCAAGAGGACAAGGACAGATGCGCTCAAATGCAATCTTGGAAGAAATAGATACAGATTCGCAAGAGAGCGCAGCAGCTGAGAAAGGAAATGACCAGCAAGCAGCGAGCTCGTCCTCGTCCCCTGGTGCAAAGAGCTATGTAGACGTCGACTATCCTGGCCTCGCTACGGGTGCAGCAGCGTAAAAGCCGCCCCAGCGCCCAGCGAACATGGAATCAAACCCAAGTTCCGCCGGTTTTGAAGTGAAAGGCCATGGGTCGCTCCCTTTCCCTCCTTGGCTTGTCTCTTCCTCTCATCATTATTATTATTTTATTTCACTTCTTTCACCTGCACGTCCCCCCTTCATCTCCCTATCGATGCGTTCCGACTCCGATCAAAGATGTCTCTCGTGATCGACCTGTAGCTAAGCTCGCAACAAACAAAATTCCTTTCTGGCTTTAAGCAGTATAGACCGTTTTTGGCTTTTTATGCAATGCAACAAAACCCCCCTTACTTCTCCAGTGTGGCTTCTTGAACATCCCCGTCCAACTGATCTTTGGCTGACCCGTCGCTGTCGTCTTGTGATGAGGCCTTCCTCGTTGACGAGCTGACTATAGAAAGGACATCGCCTAGCCGAGGGACCTATGTAATATAGATCGTCTAGCACGACAGTGTGCACTGCCGAAATTTTGGTTTTGAAGGGGATATTCGCATTGTCGCACAGCAGCAGCAGCTCTACAGAAACTACAAGTACATTGACGGAACGTCTCTCTTGTGTTATTCTTTTTGGGAACTATCTCCTTGCACTATTTCCCGTCTTGCCATCGGTAAATTCGATATCGCTAACATTCAGCAGTAGCGAGTCCGAGTCCAACATGACTCTATTACCACTTCCACTGACTAGATTTGCGATTTCTCTAGCAGCTTCCAGTTTCCTGAGCGTCAAGAATCCTTTATTCTGTTTGAGGGCCTGTCCAATCAATTCTGCACTCTTGGCTTCTCCCTGTGCGCGCACGATGATGCTCTGTTTCTCTTGGATCGCTTGGTCGACTAGGAAAGCGGCGCGCTGGGCCGTCTGTTGCGCAATCTGCTTAGACTCGACCGCTTCGCTGAACGCGGGACTGAACCCGACATGAGTCAAGGAGACATCGTCCAAGACGAGGTTGAAGCGGGCGGCTCGTCGAGCTAGATTCTCCCGGATCAGACGGGATACCATCTCTCTCTGCGTGATGACTGCAACAACGCGTCATCAGCCAATGAACGTAGAATGGAGAGCGGAAGAATGACGCACGCTGAGACGCATTGAACTGCGCAATGACGCTCTTCAAGACTTCGTTCACGATAGAAGGCAGGACACGCTCATCATAGTCTGTTCCAAGTTCTCTGTAGATAGTCGCCAGTTCTGGGACAGCAGGACGAGACAGGACTCTGCAGGTGATGTTGACCATCTGAAGATCTGTTAAAAGACTTCCCTGTCAGCATAATCCTACAATAAGGGGAAACAAGGGCAGTCGATCCTGCACACACACCTTTTGTCCCCGTAAGAGAAGCAATGTTTCGAGGCTTTGCGCGGACGTCGTAGATGATGGGATGCTCGAGCCATGGTAGCTGCGGATTAGTCTTAGCCTGGCGTGAATCTGAATGCCGATGGGATTTCTCGCGCTTACGACCAGATGTGTTCCTTCGGGGTAGACTGGCGGGCGGGCGAGCAGGAGAAAGAGAATCAGCACAAGTATACAATAAGAGAGGGTAGTTGGTCAATGTGCACCCTCTGGCTTTATGCCGTAGATCCTCGAGTACTTGATAGCTCGATGACCTCCGTCGACTGTACGAGGATCCAACAAAAGTCAGCCGTTTGGGGAATCATGATAGACCGTATAGATGGCGATGAATTGACCATTGAAGAGTGCGCTGTTGAGTGTCAATCCTCCCACGACCAGCGCGATAGCAGCGCCAGATCCACCGAGGATTCTCCCAAGATTGGGCGGCCCGCCAGGCGACGATCCTCCTCCTGATGGTCCACCGCCTGGCTTGCCGTACGCTGCTTGCATGCTCTTTGCGCGCTCTGCGAAGAAGCGGCCAAACTGGCGGGCAGCTTGGTTGGACATGGCTGCTGATGGTCAGGATCCAAAGGGCTGTCTTCTGGCAATTTGACTGATTATGATGGACGAGATTACGCCCATTGGGATACTGCAGACTGTGCTGTCCTATGCATCGCCGTATCTGCCTGCTCCCATCAACTGGACGCTCAACTTGTCGTTGAAAGCGCTCTCGTCGCTCCCTCCCTCCCTCGCCAATGTCCTCCCACTCCTCCTCGCAGCGTTCGCAGCATACACAGCCATCATGTCGGCAGTCTCAACTGCAAGATACGCCCTCAGGACATCCTGGTGGTTGTTCAGGATGGGAGTACTGGCTGCAGTCGCCGCCTGGGCATTCGGAGTCGGACCCAGCAGCAGCAGCAGCAGCAGCAGCAGCAGCAGCAGCAGCAGCAGCAGCAGCAGCAGCAGCGGCCTCAATAGCAAGCTAGCGTCAGGCGCATATGGTGCATACAATAGATGGCAGAACGGCTACTACGGAGGGAACCCTACAAATCCAGTAGCAGGAGCAAGAGGAGGATCGGCGTCTGGCTTGCTAGGAAGCTTCCTACAAGATCCCGTACGCACTTTCATGGGAGAGATCATCAACTTTGCCTCTCCAGAGAACGCCAACAACGCCGGGACAGCAAAGAAAAGCAAGCGAAGCAACAAGAAGCCCGAGGCTAACATTCTGCCAGATAATGCGGGAGAAGCAGCGAGTAGTTGGATTGCAGGCATGGCTGGAAAGGCATGGGAGGCATTCAATGACAACAACTCGAAGGATCGATGGGCGGAATCGAGACAGAGGACCAAGAATCGCAATAGGTAGGACACCAGCAGCCAAATGGCAATAATCAAGAGCCGGCTGCTATCAGACAATGTCACCATGTAGCAATAGTGCGAATAATAAATACTCAAACTTCGAAGAAATGAATGTACTGTCATCAAGCTTTGGCCTTGTACCTATCCTATGTTCTAACCAGCAAGCACCGAGACGCTGCGATGGGCTCAGCTCCTCCTCCTTCGGCAGACTACCTGACGCTGGCGCTGTCAGCTCTGCGTATAACTGTGCCCTCCTGCCTGCTGGGCCTCGTCATTATCCAGTATTCAAGCATCGCGCTATCAGCCCTCTTCAAGCGATTGCAGGCCAGTTCCTTCGGCGAAAGTGTCAGTACAACTGTCACTCCTACTGTCTGGACCTTCCCTTCCAATGCTGCTGCTGGAAACGCCAATGCAAACAGGCACTCGGTCGTGTCATTGCCGCCGGACGAGAATGGCATCCTCCCCATAGTCGTACCGCTCACCACTACTCGACGAGGTCTCATCTATTCTTTGCTCTCTTTGATCGTCCTATCCTACTTTGTCCAAGGCGGGATCCTCATTGCGCATTCTATCTATTCAATGACCTGGGAACCTGCCTTACCCTCTAAATACTGGGCATACGAGGAATACTACATTTTAGCAAGTGCATTCAGTATACTCGTGGAGATCCTCACGCTTGCATGGCAAGAGAGGAAGCGAGGATTAGGCAATTTCAAGAAGGGCTATATACTCCACATGCTAGTCTTGCTGGTATCACTGGAGGTAGCGTTGATTACTGTCTTGAGCAAGGTCCTGAGGAGAGACAGAGGCATCCACACCCCCGCGGTGGATGGATGGACGATCGCGCATCTGATTGCTCAATCCGCAAGGCTCGCACTAGGTCTCTTCGCGATACTGGCCTTCTCACCCCTTCTTAAACGCACCACATTTGTAAAGAACGAATACACACGTCTAGTCTCCGAAGAAGGTACTTCAAACGGAGGATATGGCGCACTGCAAAACGGCAATGGAAGCCATACGCCTAGGAACGGGAAATTCAATGGAACAGGCTCTGGAGGGAAAGGAAAGACAGAAGGGAACGGGAATGCACCTATTCCTGAAGCTAGTAAATCCTTTTGGGCAAGGATCCGCATCTTGAGCCCGTATCTCTGGCCAAAAAAGAGTAGGGTCCTACAGTGTGCAGCTCGTACGTTGGTACCACACAGCTTAGAAAGAGGATAGTGTTGATTGACAGCTCACTGTGCAGTGTTCTGTTTCATTCTCCTGGGTGTGGGGAGAGTCGTCAATCTCTACGTTCCGAAGACCCTAGGCGCCGTCATCAACGATCTCAACGACAAGACAAGTGAGTCTTCACTCTTGTAAGAGATGCTATACCGTGCTGAAACAGCCCTTGACAGCTCCCTGGGAGCATCTCCTCCTTTATTCCTTCCTCCGCTTTCTGCAAGGCAACGGCGGGCTTACCCAAGTACTTCAGCAAAACCTCTGGATACCCGTTGCGCAATACTCCGTATTCTTACTCTACCGCTTCCTAGTCCATTCCCACCCAAATCTTACGATACTTGTTTGCAGGAGCGCGAAATGTCAAATATGACCTTCACTCACCTCCTGAACCTATCTCTCGCTTTTCAGGTGAAGAAGAAGACTGGAGAAGTTCTGAGAACGTTGGATCGAGGGTCCGCTATCAACTCCTTCTTTCAGATAATCCTGTTTCAGCTATTGCCCATAGCGGTCGATATCGGGATCGCGATCGTTTACCTGTGGATCACATTCGGTCCATCGTAAGTAGTCGAATATCAGTAAGCTCTCGATGTTTGATGCAAGCTTACGAGATCTCATAACGCGCAGTCTCGCTCTCCTCATCTTTGTGGTCATGCTTATCTACGTGGTACTGAGTGTCATACTCACAAGAGTCCGGTACGTCGTGTCTCATTCGCTTCAAATTACGCCATTCACAGTTCGCGCAGAGTGCCCTTACGAAAGGCAATGAACGATAAAGACAAGGTAAATCCAGCCTCTTACGCTCGAATAAAAGGATGGGGGCTGATTAGTCTCTGATATATAGTACACTCGCGGCATACATGCTGATGCACTGGCGAATTGGGAGACTATCAAAGTAGGCGGTCTGTCTGTACGACAACGATCGCTAGTGGTCTGATCCGAATTGCGCAGTACTTCACAGCTGAAGAGAGGGAATGTACGCGATACATAGAGGCCATGAAAGATTAGTAAGCCTTCATAGCCCTTCTTCACTTTTCTTCTCCAGCTGATCATCGCTCCCAAACCTCTCGTTCAGCCAACGAGCAGAGTTCAAGGTCATCGCTTCTCTCGTACGGCCCATCTAAGAGAAATAGACGCTGTATCTTGAGTAACTGACTGTCCTGTCAATCATGCAGAATTTTCTTAACTTCACGCAAAACGCCGTCATCTCGTTCGGCGGTCTGGTGGGTTGCCTTATCGTGGCCTTCACTGTCGTTCAGGGCAAGCGTCAAGTAGGAGAATTCGTCATGTGTAAGCCATCATTTCCAGTCGGCGACGTGTTCACCCAATTGAAACGGTTGCTTGTCCAGTCTTGACATACCTCAATCAGCTGTAAGGTTTAAAAGACTTGTCACTACTAGTAGGCGTACTGATCACTGTTCTCTACTCTTGCATCTAGATATGGGCGTGCGTTGGCTTGACTCTGCCTTAATAAGCAGACGGGCTGATGGACCACTTTCTCAGCCTTGAACATCCTCGGCTCGCTGTACCGCATGATTCAAATGAACATCACAGATACAGATAATCTCATGAAGCTGCTAGCAGAAGAGAAGGAAGTCGTCGACAAACCCGATGCCGAAGCTCTACAAGACGCTCAAGGCGAGATTGAGCTTGACAATGTCAATTTCTCCTACGACGGCAAAGTCACTGCACTCAAGAACCTCACTGTCCAGATCAAGCCTGGTACCAGCGTTGCGCTAGTAGGGTGGGTCTAGCGGATTCTGGTCATCCTCTATCTTTGGCTGATAAGTGTTACAAGGGAATCTGGAGCTGGGAAGTCTACCTTACTACGCCTCTTATATCGCTTCTACGACGTTACTGGCGGCAGCATAAAGCTCGACGGGCGAGATATACGGGACTTGACGCAGCATTCGCTAAGACAAGCTATCGGCGTTGTGCCACAAGAAGCCGTGCTCTTCAATGAGAGGTGAGAAAGCGCGCAATTTCGTCTTGGGCAGATATTGACGAAAGCTATATACAGCATCGCCTATAACATCGGGTACGGAAAGCAAGGAGCCACGCAAGAAGAGATCGAGACAGCAGCCAAAGCAGCCCGTATATACGACAGGATACAGGGCTTCCCCGAAGGTAACGTGTCTAAAGTTTTCTTAGTCTAAACCAAGCTTAAACGGCACGTACAGGCTGGAGCACGAACGTCGGTGAGCGTGGTGTGCGCTTGAGTGGAGGAGGTAAGTAGTTATACTGCTGAAGTTGAGAACGATAGTAGCTGACTTGCACCTCTGTCGTAACAGAGAAACAAAGAGGTAAAGACGCTGGCGCGCTAGACTACGTATCTGGCTGACGTAGCTTGTTTTCAGTCTCTATTGCACGAGCAATTCTTAAAAACCCTGCAATTCTGCTGCTTGATGAAGCTACTTCCGCCTTAGATACCGCCACCGAGCGAGAGATTCAAGGCTCGCTCCAAAGTCTCGCGGAAGGTCGTACCTCAATAGCTATTGCTCATCGTCTGTCGACTATTACTTACAGTGACCTGATTCTCGTCCTGAAAGACGGAGGTAAGCCTCATTTAGGCGGACAACAACCCCATCAGTATGATACTAACGCTTACCGCTCTCCAGAAATTGCCGAAAGGGGAGACCATAAAACACTTCTGCAGCTCAAAGGCCTTTACTACAACCTTTGGAATAAGCAGATCCGTGCAGAAGAAGCCGCCGACGCGCCAGCCTCTGCTTAGAAAGCTGGTACAGGAGAGAGCAGTTCAAGTGACCGTAGCGCCTCATTCTTATCAGCATATGCACTAAGCATGGACGTGGAAGGTCCTCAGTAAAGTCAGTGGCTTCAGTTTGTACGAGTAGATGTTTGTCCACGTTAGCTTCAGCCGTCATCCGCATTTTCGGCCTACAACTTCCTCAGTGACCAAAGAAACCACCTTTTATAACTGAGCCACAACAGCGCAAAAAGATTAGATACCGATTCTACGAAATGAAAACTGATACACGAGTGACGTGTCCAGAGCCTCAGTGTCCATGATTCTACGTATGATAAGATTGACCTGGTTTCCTCTATAAACCATCTCAATACAGTTTCCCTCGCTCTACGATGCTCAGTACGCCATCGTCTTCGTCTCTACCAGACCTGTCCGACAGGTTCAAGAGCATGACGCTGCCCCGTTTCTTCTTCATTTCTGCACTTCTTGCTGAAAGACCGTATGTCTCAGCCGTAATTGTCCTCCGCCTCATGTCAAAGCTGTCGCCTGAATGATCGAGATCGACCGAATCTACCGGGGTAGCTGTACTCGATACGCTGCTACAGATGGAGGTGTTCGTATCCGACGATGATAGCTCCTCCTCCTCATCCGCTTGCGGCATTATTTGCGTGTCTCCGTTGTCCGTCTGTAACGTTATTGGCGGTAGGCTGGATTGACTACTGTATCTCCGGTGTCCACGAATGCCAGCCCTATTGGCGCTTTCTGATGTTGGTGTGACACCACCGTTCAAGCTGTTGATGGAATGCACAGACGAACAGCTGTTTCTCTTCTTTGCCTGAGTAGCCATTAACCCTAATCCAGCAGGCGGCGCACCAGCACTGAAGAATGGCGAAGGACTATTTCGGCCTCCAGAAATGGTCGGCGTACGTGCTAACATACTGCTTTGCCGTGATGGAGGAGAAGACTTCTGAGAGGTGGAAGAAGAAGTAGATGAGGTCGACTCTCCAAGCAGATTTGACAGCGACGAGTTCTTGGAATGCAAGAACTTCTTAGCTATAGGTGTCGAAGCATGCTCATCCGATTCATCACTGCCTTCTCCCGTGATAAGCTGCCCAGTCCGCTGCGGGAAATCCACTACATGCCATGAAGCTCGATAGTTCCCATACGATCCAGTCGACCCTTTTGAAGAGGAAGAGATGGTGCTCCATGCAGAGTCATTCGAGGAAAACGGTGTGCGTGCTGTAGATTCCGTCTGTAGCCGCAGCGGAAGTGCTGGCAGGCCCCTCTCCGTAACAGTGGCAGGCATAGGGAGCATCGGTGCTTCACTAGGCAACGAAAGAGAAAGATCACTCGTCTGCTCTGAGAGACCATTGAAAAGCGATTGCCGAGAAGGTCGGCGGTGATGGCTCGCGGACAGATCCAGCTGTCCTGGCTTCGGGAACACCTGATCACGCTCATTCACCAGAATCGAGAGCATGACTGGAGAAAGCTTGAGTGTCGGTGACAAGATGAGCCGCAAGTTTGCGAAAGTCATCTTGGTGACAGAAGCGTAGTGAGCGAGGTGAGCGAGATGGTAGCCTGTCAACCGTAATACGTTAGCATATTCTCCATCACGCAGGAGCTCGGCCGACAGACTAACATATCTCACGGAGAAGCAAAATGTGCTCTACTGGCAGTCTCTCTGCGAACAGGTCTTTGATGCGCGAGACTACCATGGGTGACACCGCTGCACCGGGATTTGGAGTTATTATTGAAGGCTGACTAGGCGATTGAGCTTGTGCCATCGTAACTTTGGAAGAAGCTGCGTTGCCGGTGTGCTCCATGAGCAAAATATCTATCTCCCTTTCTAGGCTGTGCAGTAGCGATTCTGGAACTGTGGACGCCTATCAGTAAGTGACGCTCTATTGCCACTGTAAAGAGCACTTACGCTCCCGCAACCACAGCTTGAAGCATGACGCTACAGCGGACGGCTCGACATCTCCTGTAGACAAGGTTCCGAGCAGGTCGATATCCGCGCCTGCATCGAAGATCGTACGAAGATTCGCTATTTGGTTTGTTGATCCAGGTATGCGGTACAGGCCCTCTTCCGTCCGGCCAAACTCGTTCAGGTAGTCTAGACACCGTATTGCGACTGCGGAGATTGCAAGCATTAGCTATTCCACACGTTATAACGCGGAAGAAAGTAGGCTTACTAGCAGGCAGAAGCTTGCACGCTTCACGCCGTCTTTCGGCTTCTTCCATGCCTGCCCCAGGTAGATCCAGCAGCTTCTCTTCTTCCAGCTTAGTCCTGTCGGCAGCTACACGTATAGGTGCGCCAAACACCTCGCCTGCTCTACCGACAGCAACACGCACGCCGTGTATGCATCTAGACTTTCCGCTTGTGCTTCTTGCCAGCGAAGCTCCGCGAGGCCGCGAGCCGACCTCTGCAGTCGCATGATCCATATAGGGATTACTAATAGTACTGCTCGAGCTTGCGCCTCGACTGAGAGGTGGTGCAGCGGTCGCAGAGTTGCCTTCCACTGTCAATGCATTGTTTCTTTCTTTGCCCTTTCCGCGCGCCAACCTCGCAGCAGCCCCTGCTACGAGATTCGTACCTCTATCCCTCAATGCGCCAGCTAGCGTCCGATTGGGTGCAATTTCGACAGGCGTGACGGAACCCGACGTGCTTGAGGAAGAGAGATTTGGGCTAGACCCTCCTGCTGGTTTGTTGCTCGACAGCGCAGCCGCAGCAGACTGTGTAGCGTTCTGAGTAGCAGCTGCGACACGCTGCACAGTATGTGAAGCGCTACTGCCAAACTTGCTTGCGAATGCTGCGATTCTTGCTCCTCCGCTAGCCGATCTAGCACCTAGAGTCGGCCGTGATGTAGTTGTTGATGTAGAGGAGGAGGAGACAGAGGATGTAGATGCCACTTGATGCATGGGTACACTGCCCAGCGTAGTCAAACGGGTCACGCTGCCTGACGAGCCGTAGCTTTGCATTGGAAAGCGCGCAGGGCTTGCCAGAGCGGGGGGATTACGTGACCCCTCTACTTCTAATGTCTCATTAGACGTGTGCGACTCTTGACTTTCACCTCTAGCCATCGTTGAGGAAGAGCTAGAAGCTTCGCGAGTCGAAGGCAGTTGGCTGACTCTGGGCGCAGGGACACGTCGTAGTTTCTTCCCCGCTGACATGCTTGAGGTTGAGCTACTTGCTGTTCCCGAGCTGGTTGTGCTGGTCACGCTCGACTCGGATGCGGAGGGCACGAGTGGACCCATCCCGTCTTGCCTGGCAGGTTCGCCGCTGTCCATTGTGCAACCTCCTGCACTACTTGTGTCGATGTAAGTGACTCGCGACTGGTTGTTTCAGCCAGCAAGCTTTCCCAGTTGGGCTGACTGCGCGCGTTGATTGTGCAGGATCTCCGTCGAGCACGTTTGCAGCAGGCTGAGGTTTATCTTGTTGGGTTCGCAGCAGTTGGAAGATCCAAAATATGTATCGTAGATGCTATACACAGAGGCTTTGGCGGGTATCTTGACGACCCTATGTCCCGTTAGGTTTGGGCAGCTTAAAACGGGCTTTGGAGCGTATCGACTGCTAGAAAAGAGGGGCTGTTCCCTGTCTACAGCCCAGTCTAATGAGGCGCAAGTAAGGGAGCAGATGTAGATCGTTCGTCGTTGGCTGTCTTGCTGGCTCTCCGCAGAAAGCTGGCTTGATACCGATTCTTGATGGTCCTTCACGGTAGCTTAAAGCCTAGAAGATGTTGACTGTCCAGAAAGCATCAAGATACACAGATCTTCAATCTGCTACTGCAAGTTATGAGTCGGCATGACCAAGCGCTTCCAAGGCATGCACCAGCCAAAATGGGCGCACAACAAACACCAATAATCGCGCTTCTTGGAGCTGACGTACTCGCGAACTGCTGGTAGTCCTTTCGCTGCACCCTTACAACACTCTGCACTGCCCTGCTTGTCCTGAACAGCGAGATGTTCCAGCAGCTCTTACAGCTGACGATTGGTACACGATTCCAAGCCAGTCACACAAGACGCCGTCAGTTCTCTAGAACCCATCCACGGACCAATGGCTGCCAGACTCGCTGCCCAGCAACGCCGTCAGCAACTGTCGATGGAGAGCATCGCCGCATCGCCCTGGAGTGAGGGGGACGTGTCAGCTCTTGAAGAACTTGAGGACTTCAAGCAGGAAGCCTTTCGCGAGACTGCCATGCAACCACGGACCATTGCAAGGCGCACTTCAATCGCGCATGTGGATCCACGTATGCAGAAGGCCCTGAAGACAACGCTGAACGCTGTCAGATTCAGAAAGAGACATCAAAGACTGAGAAACGAGCATGCTGCTGCACGATCAGGATCTGGGATCGGAGACACTGCGATACACAAAGCTGGGAGGGAGACAGCAAATCGAGCTAAAAAGCCTGTCACTGACAATACTGAGAGACATAGGAGAATAGAGATCGAGCGTTACGGCCTGGGCAGAGTTTCTGGTCATCGACCGAAGACATAGCGAAACTCGACCTTATGCAGTAGGGCGCTTTTGCTCCAGCTTCGGTCGGCGTATCTGTGCTGTCTGCACACGTCGTTGAATGTGTTTCAAGATGCCATCACGATGTTCTCATTAAGCTGCCGACTTTCTTCCAAACCATGCATGTCCTCGCTGCGCCCGATCGCAGCCTATTCGCAATCAGGCGACCATCACACCCAATAACGTAATAAAGTCCGTGTCCAGGTCGAGTACCGTAACATTACCTTTCAGCTGACCGGATCTGACAAGATCGGTTTATTCCCTTTCATACTGATCTTACCTGCTCCGAAAGCAAGTCACCCAGAGTACCTTCAACTCGCACTGCTGGCCAATGCTGTCAATCTATCTCCTACCTACTCCGCCTCATCACCTCGCCAAGAACATACCCCTTTCCGCAAAACCTGCCAGCTCCCCGTTCCACATTCCATCCAGCTGAATCACCACAATGTCTGCCGCTCGCGCACCTGTTCGCTATCCACTCTCGCTTCTCCTTGCTATAACATGTTTGGCAAGTGCGGTCGTCAAATCAGGTGAGCTAGCTCCAGCCAGGTCTTACATTTGAAATTCTTTGGCTGAATGAACCCGCAGAGGTCGTACCTATCGCACCTTGGAATGGCGTAGTCAATAATGCAGGAGGACCCTGCGACATCAAATGGTAAGCTTGGATCGAATTGACCAAGAATCAGACAAAACTGACTGATTTATCGTTGAAAGGAATATTGACAAGACCGGCGAATGGACAGATATGAACATCTATCTAATGACTGGTGAGCTCACTCATACAGCTCATGTATAGCATGACTAAGATATGCATGCAAAGGCTCCAATCAGGAATTTGTACAGCTGAAAGAAGTGGCCACTGGCATTGATGGCACGAAAGGGGACGGCACATATACTTGGACATGCCCTGAAGTCACGCCAAATGCAGAGATCTACTTCTACGCCTTCAGCAACGGCAAGGCAAAGCTCTCGACGTGGACGGCTCGCTTCACCATCGCAGATGCGAATGGCAAATTCGTAAGCCAGTCGGCCATGCTTTTACAGCACGTTTACTGACGCTTTAATTTCAGACAACACCGTCCGAAAAGGTACAGCCCAATGGAGATGCCATCCCTTGGGGCACTGGGAAGCTTGCCGGTACGGCCGGAGGTACACCGACGAAGGACATCCCCGACAAAGATACTCCAAGCGCGACTCAACATCCATCCTCAGGGCCAATTATCGGAACAGGCATCAACAGACCGCCTCTCAGCCAACCTATCATGCAGTACTCTAGGCCTGGAGGAGGCAAATACAGCAAGCCTTACATGTCCAAACCAGGCTATATGCCATCTTCTGCGCCTGGACATGGGTCCTGGGGAGGAGGCAGACATTCTGGAGTATTCCAAGCCTCTCGTCCAGGCCATCAATTCTCTCTTCCTGGCGGACCTACGAGTCTCCCCGGGAAGATCACTTCAGGCGTCTTTGAAAAAGCACATGGATGTACAGCTACTGCACATGCTGAAGGAGGAGCCAGTGCTGCTTTCGCGGGCCTGTGCAATCCGAGCGGCTCAGTTGCTAGACCTGAAACGAGTGGTCCTGCCCCTACTGGAGAATCGAAAGCAGCTACTTCTAGTGGTGGTCTAGCTACAGCGACAGTATCAGGAGAACACTCCACGACTTCTCCCACTCACCCTGCTGGCGACAAAGGTGGAGATCATAAAGGCGGACATAGTGGTTCTGGCAGCGGCAAAGATGATGACAGCTCTGAAGGCGGAAGCGAAGACAACCCTGCCGAACCTTCAGCCTCCGCCGATACGAACTTTGACGATCTGTACAGCGGATCTGTTAAGCAGTATCAAGTCGGCGTCTCTTCTGTGCTGGCGTCCTGTATCGGTCTCGCTGCACTATTCCTCTAGACCTGTGACCTTCACAGACGAATCTCAAGCACGAAATGTCCCTATATCTATCGGAGAGCTGGAAGAACGAAAAGCCCAGCTCGCTATATACCCATACCCCAACTGCGGTATATCGTACTCTTGCACGACTCCTCCTTAGCATTCCGACTATCTTCGCTTCTGCCATATCGTGTACGAGCCTTACCCTTATAGCCTTTCCCCCTTGTCCAACACAAGCACCTTTCATACGAGCGGATCTGACCTACATGAAAAGCCTTTCTGCTCTGGTGTTGCTGACCGATTGTTTTGTCCTGTGCGACAGACTACAGCTGATCAAGATGATGCAAGTGGCTCGCAGACAGTCAGCTACAGCATTCTATGGCAAGGCTGCTCTAGCCGGGCCGCAGCCCGTGTAAGCGACTTCCATCTAGCCTGTTTACACCACCGACTGACTGTTAACACTCTTCCATAAGCACAAGTAGGCGAGCAAGTGATGCCTCACAACAGCGAAGTCGACATAACTCGGGCGCCTCGTCATTAGCAAGTCCTCCAACCAATGCCTTGCTGCGTCCGTCTGTATCGCTCGACATCCCTGGCCAGCCCATGCGCAGAATGTCGGCTTCTTCTGTTTCCTATGATCCATCCAGCAAATATACCCTTGCAGATATGGTTCGGCAGCAACTGAGATGCTCTACGCCATCACCTACCGGGTCCGAGGGATCTTACTCAATCGGCGACGATGTATACTTCTCCGCTGGTCAAAGTGCAACAAGGCCTAGATCTACAAGCTACAAAAGCATAGAATCTGCTATCGCAAAAGGGTCTCATCTCTCGAAAGTTCCTTCTGGGAAGGACAAGAATGGGATAAGCAAGACGGACGTTTCTGGGTTTCCGGACTTACCAGTCGTAGAAGTTAAACCTCCTTCCTTAAAGTCGAAAGACAGTAGCAGCACAACCAGCAGTGAACGAAAACAGCGTATAAGAGGGATATCTGATCTATCCGCGACTTCAAACTACTCCTGCGCTTCTCAAGCTTCCGCCCTGACGAGTACGCTAGGTCCCGCATTCAATGCTTGTGACCCTCAAGAATACCTTGATCTCGTCCCAAATGGACCATACACGCCTCCTGCCCGCAGTAGGAGTAACACCAAGCCAAGCATCAGAAGCAGGAGCAGCACTCTGTCGACTGCTGCTAAGACGGAAGCAGCATACAATAACGCTTATGCTTTTGCTGCGGGTACAGATCCTACTGCGAGCTTGTCAGGAGACAGTCTTTGTAAGGCGCCGAAGAAAGGGAAAGGCAAGGTGCGCAAAGGATTTTCGCGTGTGGGAAAGGCGCTGCGCATGTCAGGGAGGCTTTAGTCCGCGATCTGGAGCAGCGCTTTAAGCCGTTCTGTGCGAGGAGGGCATGCGTGAAGCAGAATATCCTTCCTCATGTCGATATCGCTTTTTCATTCGTGGAAGACGCTCACGTGTTTGGAAAGTTGTTACAACAACAATACTAAGAGCAACAGAAGCACTGATACTCAACAAGAAACCGCAGCACAGCCGAAAATTTAGACAAGCCACAGAGTCTCAATACAGTTGGTCTGCGTAACTTCGAGAATCACGCCTGGGTGGGCGCATAGTTCTAAAGCATTCGAAGCAATCAGTCTTGCTTCTCGAATGCTGAAATGGTCATTGACTGACCCGTTGTGCGGTCCAGCTTTAACCCATCACCTGAATCTGCGACCCGATCCAGAAGCAAAGGTCGTTCCGTTCGACTTGCTTTCGAGCTCGTCTCACCCTTTGCTTGCGCTTGTCCTTGGCCGTTCAACGTGTTCCCATCTTTCGCAGGATCCAAGAAGTTCTTGACTTTCTCAGCTCCGTCTTCGCTACAGACTGACGATCCGTCCCTATCACCCCTTCTGAACACCCATCTGCATTTCGCATATCTGCCAAATAGGACTTCTCCTGGCGTGTTGCTGTGCAGGATCACCTTCTGGACTCGCTGCGTAGTGGGATGGATCAAGAAGTCCAGACCTAGTGCAAAGTAGTTGTAAAAAGCTCCATTGGCTGTATCGTCCCTCTGTATAGTGTTAGAACCCGAGCTCGGATGTCCCGAATGGATCGATAGTCGACTCTGTCCATTTAGAGTGGGGAATCAGTGCGAAGATAAAGCAGTTGGTAAGTAAATACTTACATCTTCTTTGTAGAATATCCTATTAGGCGGGCCAAATTCGCAAAGCAGGTCTTCCGTCGTCGTAATGCCGATTTGTACGGTGATCGGGACAGGCGCATCTTGTTCGTCTGAGATCAGGTGGAGGGATATAGAAGTGGAAGTAGCATCGGTACCGAGCTGAAGTCATTGCGCATCAGTACGACGCGAATGAAGCTGTAAGGCAGCCTGCACTTGCAGTGATCTCAGCTACCGAGATGTCTCCATTCGCAAGTGGAGGGAGAGCAGTGGTCGAGCTCAGATTGATAAAGTCAGGAAAGAGAGGTGCATGGTCGTTGTTTGGGTTGTGCCCCGTTACGATGACTCTCCGGATTGGCTGCCTCTCTTCTGCAATCGTATTGTCTTGTCCATTCGAGCTTTGCGAGCTCGATGTGTATTCTTTGCAGAAGCTGAAGATGACTCCTGGATATGATAGTATCGCTTCATCTTTGTATGCAGGATGAGGTGCAGGAGGGTAAGTCGGGCCGAATGTCGAATGTAGGAGGCGCAATGGCGTAACTTGCGATGAAGGGACAAGAGGTTTGCCCTTATAGGAGAGAGATCCTATCAGAGACACCTCTACCTGAACGGCAGTTAGTCTTTGCGACACCGCATCAAAGAGGAGGGATATGCGGTCGGATAGGGATAGGAGGATGGCGGAAGAGTGTGGATTCTATGGCATATACAAGACAGCTGAGCTCATTGCGCCTATGCAATATACACGCCTGTCGCCAGACCCACGTGATCGTCCCAGGCCAGGCTGCATTGTGCAGAGTAGACACTGCTATTGCTGCTGCTGTTATCGCTGAGATGGTTCAAGATGTCCCAGATGGTCATTCCTACATCCCAGCTTCAGCCAGATGGTCCTACTTTTCAGAGGTTGCGCGCACCCAGCTGGATGCTCCCTACACCTACGCCAGGTCGGAGCTCGAGCGTCGCCGTCGCCACCTTCATCGTGCGAACTCCACGCCGTCTGGTCTGCTCGCTGTCTTGTTTCGCGTTTGTTGTCTGGAAGAGCAGTCGCAGGAGCTTCATGCGGATTTTGGCTAAGTCTTTCTTGCTCCTACTCTGTCGCATTTCGTGCTCGAAAGGAGCAGGGATGCCTCGACATTGTTGATACATCACAGAAGGAATACGACATACAATCAGCTACCGTCGCAGCCATGGCTGGATCCAGCAGCGAAAGAGCTGGGTCAGCCGTCAGCTCGGGCGCAAGAGACGAGATGTTTGCAGCAAGACTGGCTGATCCAAGCATAGGCAAGTTGCGCTGATAGCTTACTGTCCCATACATTCAGCTAAGAAAGATTCATGCTACCCAGACATCGGCCTCAAGCTGCGAGCAGCCCAGGACTTGCGAGACGAAGTCAGCAGGGAAGGCTACCAGGGGACAGCAGAGTACCTCAGATTCATCGACATCCTGCTGCCCGTCATCATCAAGACCCTTAGCGAGGGGACGCCAGCTTTCTGGATGTGCACCCAGGAAATCAGAGGCAGACTCGTAGCTGAAGGAGCAAACAAGCATCCACATGGGGCAGAAGCTCTGCAGAATGGCTTGAGACACTTACTACTGGAAGCCCTGCACAGATTGGGCCATCACGATCCATTAAGGCAGCATGCGCCTCAGCTCATGGAACTCCTCCTCAAGCTCATGGAGGTAGAGAACGAGGAGAATGCAATACTCGCACTCAAGATCATCATAGATCTACATAGATCATACAAAGACACAATAGGAGGGACAGCACAGGGTTTCCTGGACCTCGTCAAAAGAGCATATGAAAACATGCCTGAAGTGATAGCGAAGACATTCGGAGATGAGTATGGGAATGGAAACGAAGATTCAGATGATCTGGCAACAGCAGCGACTCCGCATTCTGCATCGGCGGGTCAAGATGTCGCTACTCCAGGAAGCGCTGGCGGATCTACCAGCAATCCACCTCCATCTGCACCTCCTCTCAGTGCAAGATCCATCACTTCCACAACCTCCTTCGCAGGCTCTTTACCTGAAGCCCCTCCTATCCGGAAGCTCGCGCCAGGCATGAAGTCACTCAAGCTTCTCGCAGAATGCCCCATCGCCGTGGTGTTCCTCTTCCAAACCTATCGCGATATTGTACCCAACGAACTACGAGTGTTCGTCCCTCTCGTATTCCAATTCTTGGAACTCCAAGCGGCGCCTCAAGCAAAAGCACACGAACTCGCACAACAACGAGGAGAAACATTCATTGGCATCTGCCCTGCTTTACAACAGAGCAGAAGAACACAGTTCACAGATCTCATCGTTGCAGAAGTAAAGACAATGTCGTTTGTCGCGTACTTCTTGAGGATGTCAGCTGCGGCTTTACAAAAGTATAAGGACACCATACCGGAGCTTGTCGTCAGACTACTCAAGGATTGTCCTTCGGAAGGTGCCTCGCATCGGAAGGTACGTTCATCCTGTCTTTCGTAATCCGAGTTATCAGCTTACGCCGGTTCTCTTACCGCAGGAACTCCTCATCGCAGCCAGGCATATCCTACAAACAGACTTCCGCAATGCCTTCGTAGCGCATATCGACACATTGGTCGACGACCGCGTCCTCATTGGGTTCGGAATAACATGCTACGAGCAACTGCGACCTCTAGCCTATTCAATGATAGCCGATCTCGTGCATCACGTCCGTGAAGACCTAAGCATCGGCACACTCTCGCACGTGGTGCATATCTATTCATGCAATCTCCACGACCCAAGTCTTGCGCCCAGCATCCAGACGATGTGTTCCAAGCTCCTCTTGAACTTGACGGAGAATGTGGTCAAGACGGAAAGTGAAGAAGCTTCTTTAGTCCTTTCGAGAAGCTTGGAAGCATTCGTCACGAAAGTCGAAGCTGTCGCTGCTACGAGAGATTCGTGGAAGAAGTGGATGAAGTCTGTCAATGCGCATGCGAATAAAGAGGAGGGGATTCAGTTGATCGATGAGGTCGATGTGGAGAGAGCGAAGCCCATTGCGCAGTTCGCCGCAATGACGGATAATGCTACGGACTTGCTGAGAGGTGCGTTAGCTGATTTCTAGGCTTAGGACTTAGGTTGATTCACTGCTTCATATAGATACTCGCTTCCTGTTGCGCAACCTTATCTTCGCGCTCAAGACGACAGTGCACGGCCTGAAGCACATCCACGCACCCCTGCCAAACGCAACGACCGTCAGCCGGCTCTTCACAGCCATTACAAAATGCATGATAATCTTCGACCTCCGCTCTGATGGCGGCAAAGAGCATCGCGAAGTGATGGAAGGCTTCACTGCCATCCTTCTAGCCATCGAGCCTTTAGTCTTCCTAGAAGTCGTCGAAAGCAACATGTCTTTCTTCCTCGACGAGCTCCTCAAGAACCAAGAATTATTAGCTATACCACAAACGCTCCTAGCGGACCAGAATGTCTCTCAGATATTCGTAGGAATAGCATTCAGATTCCTCGTTTCCAAACTCGACAAATTGGGCTCGGGAGATGCGGATTTCGATTCCATCACGCTCAGACTGTTCAAGATGTCATTCATGGCAGTCACTATCTTCCCGGAACACAATGAAGCTGTTCTACAGCCGCATCTCTCACATATCATCATGCATTCCCTCAAACTCGCTTCCAAAGCTGCAGAACCGAGCTGCTATTACCTTCTTCTCCGCGTTCTATTTAGAAGTATAGGAGGAGGACGCTTTGAACTACTCTATAAAGAGGTTATTCCGCTTCTGGAAGTACTGCTTACGACGCTCAACAACCTCCTCAATTCAGCCGAGAAGAGCAAGAGAGACCTTTTCGTAGAGCTGTGTCTGACAGTCCCAGTCAGACTCAGCGTCCTCCTTCCTTATCTATCACATCTCATGAAGCCTCTGGTACTTTCACTTCAAGCTGGACCGGAACTTATCAGCCAAGGTCTGCGAACACTCGAGCTCTGTGTCGACAATCTCACGCCAGAATTCCTCAACCCTCTCATGGCGCCTGTGCAGCAGGAAATCAATGCTGCGCTATGGAAGCTATTGCGACCGGTACCTTTCAACCATCAGCATGCGCACACGACCGTGCGCATTCTAGGGAAGATTGGAGGTCGCAACAGAAAACAGCTGGGACCGCCTATGCTAGCGTGGAAGAACGTTACAGACGAAGCTACAACGAGTCTAAGCTTTGATGGCAAGATTCGGGAAATGCCCGTTGCGCACATTGTCGAATTGGCACTACGCATGATCCGCCGAGGGGATCTACATTATCGCAGGAATGCATACCAGCTCCTCAAACATACTTCTGTTTCCTTCCTGAAAGAAACGTTGCCTATTGGCGAGCCTGAATCTACTTTCGGGGATATACTGCAAGGCCTCTTCGAGGCCTGTCGCATAGACGAGTTTCATCAAGACGCTACAACTTATCTGCGCAACTTGGCAAAATACATCTTTTCAACGGAAATATCAAGGAGATCAGCAGAAGACCCAGTCAGCAGACTCTCCCTTCCTCTCTCCTCCGCTTTCTTGGATGGCCTCGTCGAAAGCCTGGCAAACGTCCCGCATACGGACATACCGCGCTTTTCTGACCAGCTCATCACGATCTTGAATGATCTCGTCGAGCTATGTGCCGGTGACCTTCCCAACAAAGCCGATATGCCAGAGGCTTTGTTCCATCAACTAGCGATGCGTCTAACTTCGCTTTGCTACGATCATTCCTGGCGACGGAAGAGCGGAGGAGCTCTCGGCATTGCACTCCTCATCAATCGCATCAATCTTGGACAGAAATGGCTTATCGGGCACGAAGGCGAGTTCGTTCGATCTCTCCTCTTCATGCTCAAGGACATGCCGGCGGATCCTCCTGGAAACGTCGACTCCATTATCGAAACTATCCATCAGATCATCGCTATGAGCCACGAAGGTAGCAATTCTACCGCAACCGCCATGGTGATCGAAGACAGTCAGCCGCAGGAGGAGCCAGAAAGCAGCGCTGCTACTCCGAGCAAAGCAAGTGGAGGAGACAGCTCGGATTCACTCAAAGAAGACCGGGAGAAAGCCCTCAAGTATATGCTAAGCTTCCTAGTTCTGGAGGTGTCGAGCCAAGTCGAGACTGTACGCCAGACAGCACAGAAAGCATTGCACCAATTGGCAGAATTGAACAATATGACTGTCACCGATCTCATTCGGCCGATCAAGCACAGACTCCTCAAACCAATCTTTACAAAACCACTCCGTGCTCTGGCTTTCCCGATGCAGATCGGGCACATGGACGCCATCACTTTCTGCATGAATCTACAGCCGCCTTTGCTGGAACTCGAAGATAAGGAAAGACCCGAAGGGGTGCCGCCTGATGATATGGAAGTCTCGCTTGGCAGGCTTCTGACTGAGGCTCTCGGCATAGCAGATGCAGACGACGTCGCTCTGACAGGCGGAAAGCCCAGTCATCATTCGAGCACGACTCAGCTCACTCAGCTTAGAGTGGTCTGCGTTAAATTGCTCTCCGCTGCGATGGCGTCTTCCGACTTCCTGACACCCAAGCATAATGTGATGCGGAACAAGATCCTGCAAGTCTATTTCAAGCTTCTCTACGCAAAGTCTGCTCCGGTCGTGACTACCGCCTACGACTGCTTGAAGATGCCTGTACAACAGGGCAAGCTACCTAAGGATCTGTTGCAAAGTGGACTCCGACCGGTCCTGGTCAATTTGGGTGACTACAAGCGTCTCACAGTGGACAGTCTCCTAGGACTGGCTCGCCTGCTAGAACTATTACCGAACTACTTCAAGGTGGAAATTGGGCAGAAGCTGCTGGATCATTTCCGGTCTCTAGCAGATCCCAATACGTTACCTGCAGCTGCGCTGGCACCGCAGTCTGATAATAGCGAAGTCAACGTCATGGCAGCCATTATTCACGTCTTCCATCTTCTCCCCCATCCTGGAGCCGGCGGTTTCCTAGCAGATGTGTGCGCAGCAGTCGTTGACGTAGAAAGGCGCCTCCGTATCGCTACGACCAGCCCTTTTACCGAGCCTCTAGCTCGCTATGTCAATAGATACGTGGAAGAAGCGGCGCTTCTCTTCATGAGTCAAATCATGGACGAAGGCTGGACTTCCACTTTTCAAGCACTCATCCGACACAAGGAAGCCGGTGCTTTCCGTGAGCATATCGCAAGCAACGTCACTGCCTTCTTCAAGACATGTTTCAGCGACGAGCAATCTGCTACGGGAGCGCCACTGCAGGCAGCCAAGCTCATTCGAGAGATCGTCAAAGGCGATCCCGAGTTCGTCAAAGGCAACGAAGAGCTCATCCGTATGCTTGTTACGCGCTGGACTTCGAATACACGCCGCCAAAGACTCGCACAAGAAGGCGAGCCGCATCTTGCGCAAGTCCGGGAAGATACCGTCTTCTTATCCATCTTCTTCTCATTCCTCGAATATAGCGACAGTCCGCTCGCTCTCGACCTCTACTTCCGTATCGTTGACATCTTCACATACCGAACACCTTCCGATCCCACCTATGTAGCCGTCTTCCTATTTGAGCGCATTGCTCTCAGCAAGGATGTCGCATGGAAGCAAAGTCTGCTCAGACGATTCGTCGACTTCTTCACAACCGATGGCATCGTTCCAGCTCATAAGACAATGGCTCTTCGCTACATTGTCAACCCGCTTCTGCAAGTGGCCTTTTCGCGAGGCCAAGATGAACAGGCAATTTCAGATCCGGAGTATATGAACATGTTGCACACCAGGATCTGGCAACCTTGGCTGGCAGATGATGTCGCTGCAGGCATTGGCGATGATGCTCTCCGCATAGAGTGCTTGTACATGGTCACTCTGATCCTGAGGTATCGATGGCAGGTCATACAAGACAACCGAAAAGACATCATCAAACTTGGCTGGTCTTACATCAAGACCCCAGACACCACCACGAAAGCTGCAGCACATTGTCTCATCTCACAATTCCTGGCAGTGTACGACTCTAAACCCAAGATTCTCATGCCCATCTACACGACCTTGATCCGATCGCATCAAGTGGAAGCGAGGGCTCTCGTTCGCGACGCGCTCAATGTCCTCATTCCTCAGCTTCCTACCCGCTGCCCAAGCACGGATGGCGGCATTCATCCTTGGATCAGAGGCACTAGACATGTTCTAGTAGAAGAGGGCCATAGCAGCATGTCTCAACTCACTCATGTGTACCATCTCCTCATCCGCTTTCCGGACGTATTTTACGACAGGCGCGACCTCTTTATCCCTATAATGGTTGCGTCGCTTCCCAAGTTATGTCTGTTGAGCACGGCAACGACCGAGACTCGCGCGCTCTGCATTGAGCTCATCGAGCTAATTGTCAATTGGGACAAGAAGCGGATGCAAGTAGCGAAAGAAGAGGAAGCAGGAAAGATGGAGATTGACGGAGGAGCAGACGGAGAGCAGGACACCACCAAGCAGCATCAATCGCCTCGTCGACTTCCTTCTATAGCTCCTTCTACCGCGAGTCAATCATCTGGATATCACGCATACACGGTTCCCCTTCCCCTTCGAGAAAGCATTGTCAACGGTGCCCTCATCCGCTTCATAGCTTCAAATCCAGAATTGGTTTCTCGGGGCGGCCTAGTCAAGAAGAGTCTCGATCTTCTGAAACATCTTCTTGAGGTGTGGCCTGACGTGAACATCAAATTCGCTTTCATTCAGAGAGTACTCGGCGAAACAGAAATCAGCGAGCAGCATCTGCCTATGCTCTCGAACACTGTCGAGGTGCTCAATGCTATCATTGCATACAAGAGTGACGACTGGATCAAAGACAATACCGGCGCTTTACTACGCATTGCAGATCGCATCATGTCCCAGCAGGATCATCGGCTTCATCTGATCATCAAGTACGTGTCCTTTACTGGTCATTGGCATCAATCTCGATGCTGACATGATTTGTTGCAAACAGGCCCACTTTGCAGCGCCTTTTAGGCGTACTTCCGCCTCCGGGTGATCGCGATGCGCCTGGGCATGAACAGCTGAAAGCACTAGGTGACTGGGTCAACAACTCGCTAAGCGACGGCACGCGCGCAATGACAAATCTGCATAGCACTATCGTTCTGCTGGATGCATGGGCTACCGTCAGTCCGGACAGTATCGATGCTTTCGTTGCGCCTCTCGTCAGAGTCATCAGCGCGCTCGTCAAAGAGCATCTCAACGCTGGCTCGCCTGGAACGTCGCACGATACACACCTACGCCTCCTGCGCACATGCTTCCAGCTCATCCGCAACAGGGTTGCTGCCGCTGGCGATATACGGCGATGGATACTGAGTGGCTTGTGCATGTGCGTGGAAAAGTCCTCTAGTAACGACATGTGCCGCGATGTGCTCGACATAGCAGCCAAGTGGGTCTTGGAGGATCATCAAGAAGCGTACCCGACAAATCGGGAGAAGGCATCTCTATTAAGCAAGATGATGGCCTTTGAAAACCGCACAGATGAAACCCTTTTGAAAGAGTTCCTGAATGTCATTCTGAAGGTATACTCTGAGCCTCAACTATCTCGATCAGAATATACCGTACGACTGGAACAGCCTTTCCTTCTAGGCTGTCGGAATCGCGATCCAGTTCTCCGCAGTCGTTTTATGGAGACTTTCGACACAGCAATTACGAGGTCGCTACATGGCCGTCTGAACTACATCCTCGGAGTTCAAAGCTGGGAGCCTCTTGCTGATGCCAATTGGACTCACCAAGCATTGGACTTACTCTTTGGCTCAGTCGATAGCGATACGAGCTTGCTGCCTTCGGCCACCCCACACCTCGTTTCCGATAAGGTCAGCGAATTCTATGCAGAACTTCAGTCGTATCGCAGCAGCGGCTTCGTAGATGCGACAAGGAAGCTTCTCTATGCGGATCCCGACACGACGCACTTGGTTTGGATGGCGGTCTTCCGCACGGCTTGGTCCTGTCTGTCGCGGAAACAGCAAGTGGACTCGACACGTCTACTCATCACACTTCTGGCCAAAGAATATCATCTACAAAATGTCGATCGACGACCTAATGTGATTCAGACATTGCTTGGAGGGGCGCTCGCTTGCTCGCCTCCATTGGCCCTTCCGCCTCACCTGGTGCGCTATCTCGGAAAGACGTTCGATGCGTATCACATCGCTCTGGAGCTATTGCAAGTAACAGCCGAAGAGCATCGTGACGAAGAAAACATTCGCGAGTCATGCAACGATGCCTTAGCCGAGACTTATGCGGAACTGTCCGAAAGTGACTATCTTTACGGTATTTGGAGGCGTCGTGCCTTCTTTACGGAGACAAACGTATCAATTTCTTTCGAGCAAGCGGGCCTCTGGTCGCAAGCCGAGCAGATGGTTTGTGAAAACGACTCCTGCTTACTCGAATTAATGGCTAAGTCGCGTTCTAGTATGAATCTGCACAGCTCAAAGCTCGATCTGGACACTTGCCTTTCACAGAATCCGAGTACAGCTTGTGGGAAGATCACTGGATTCTATGCGCAGAAAAGCTGCAGCAGGTGCGAAGACACATAACCCCAACCATCGGCGCGCCTAACACAGTCTCATCGCAGTGGGACATCTTGTCTGATCTAGCCCGGCAGGAAGGCAATAACGATCTGTTGCTGGAGTGCTCGTGGCGGCTGTCTGACTGGGCTACCGACAAAGAAGGAACTCAACAAGCCATCGAAAACATGATACCTGTCCCAACACCTCGCAAGCGGGTATTCGAAGCTTTGCAGTACCTCATCCGGTCGCAAGCTGGCGAGCAGCTGAATGCTGCAGACTTCCAGACTTTATGCGACGAGGGCATTCAATTCAGTCTGAGGAAGTGGCATCACTTACCCGATATCGTGTCAGACTCGCATATACCCCTCCTTCACACTTTCCAGCAATTCGTAGAACTTCAGGAAGCCGCCAAACAAATCTTCAGTAGCATCGCAACTACGAATATCACTAATCTCGACCAGCGATCTACGGACTTGAAAGCTGTCCTACAGACCTGGCGAGACCGGTTACCAAACCTCTGGGACGATGTAAACATATGGAGCGACATGGTGGCTTGGCGCCAGCATATTTTCCAAGCCATCAACCGTGCTTACCTCCCTCTGCTGCCTAGCAAGGACGGTCAGCCAGTGGCCACAGCCAACTCGCATGCATATCGAGGCTATCACGAAACGGCTTGGATCATCAATCGCTTTGCGCATGTTGCTCGCAAGCATCATCTCACAGATGTCTGCATCAGTTCCTTGAATAAGATATACACCTTACCGAACATTGAAATCCAAGAAGCCTTCTTGAAGCTGCGGGAGCAAGCCAAATGTCATTATCAGAACCCCCTGGAACTCGCCCAAGGCCTGGAGGTGATCAACAACACCAATCTGGCGTACTTTAATCTGATACAAAAGAGCGAATTCTATACTCTGAAAGGAATGTTCTTGGCCAGACTCGGTCTCTCTGAAGAGGCAAATCAGGTCTTCACACAAGCCGTCACCATGGACATGTCCTTCCCGAAAGTCTGGGCAGAGTTCGGCCGCTTCCACGATCGAGTTTTCAAGCAGGACCCCAACGATCTGGTCAGAGCTGCGAATGCAGTTTCGTGCTACCTCCAGGCAGCCGGGCTGTACAAGTCTGGCAAAGTCAGAAAATTGCTCGTACGCATACTTTGGCTTCTCAGTCTCGACGATGCCAGTGGAACAATTTCCAAGTCGTTCGATTCGTACACTGGGGAGCTACCTGTCTGGTACTGGATAACCTTTGCACCCCAGCTGATAACAGCCCTTGGTCACCGTGAAGCTAGATACGCACGAATCATTTTACTGCAGATTGCCAAGAAGTACCCTCAGGTGGGTGTTTGCGCATGCAAACACTACGTTAAACTGAAGTCCTTCTATCACAGGGCCTCTTCTTCCACTTGCGCACCAGTCGAGAGGAGCTCAAAAGTCAGCAAGAGCAGGAAAACAAAGCCAAAATGTTGGCAGCCAGGCAATCCAGCTCGAACGCAGCCGCAGCAAAAGCCGCCCCCAGTCCGACAACCGCGACGCCTGAGAATGCAGATGCGAGTCAATCGCAGTCCAATGGTGACACCAGCGTCGCAACGCCCGGCAATACAGATGGAGCACCATCAACGCCGGCTATCCCCGCTCAGAAGACAGCCTTTGAGTATGCTGAGGAGATCAACGCAGTCCTCAAGACAGCTTTCCCGCTGTTGGCTCTGTCGGTGGAGCTTGTGTCAGACCAGATTGCCTCTAGATTCAAGTCGGTACCCGAAGAGGACATTTTCAGATTAATCAGCGCCCTTCTGCAAGACGCTTTGCAGGTACGCCGAGTTGGCTTTAGATGTCAGAGGCGTACTGATACCTTGCTTTATAGCAATACATCAATCGCAGTCCCAATCCTGAAGATGGAGGTCAGCTTCCTAAAGCAACTGTGGCCAATGTCCAGAGATTCACCCAAAATCTTCCAAGTCATCTCCGCGAAGATTTCAAGCGCGACTTTGTCACGGAACAGCCAGACCTGCAGCAGTATGTCACAAAACTGCAAAGGTGGCGCGACAAGTACGAAAAACTCCTTGACCGAAAACCGCGACGTGTGCCCTTGGAGAACCTCAGTCACTGGCTCGTCGAATACAAATATCAGACCTTCGACGAGATCGAGGTCCCTGGACAGTACTTACGCCATGACGATAACAACCGGTCCTTTGTCAAGATCAGCTACTTCGCCAACAAGCTGGAAGCAGGACGATCAGCAGGCGTTTACTCTCGCCGTATCACGATGATAGGTTACGATGGAAGCAGTCACTGCTTTGCAGTACAGTCGCCAACGAGTCGCGCACCCCGTCGGGAAGAAAAGATTATCCAATTCTTTAGGATGCTCAATGGGTAAGCTGAGACACACTATCTCCATATTTTGGCGCTGACCCATTTGCTCACAGCCCTTTGGCAAATCGAGTCGAGAGTCGCAAAAGAGGCCTGCAGTTCCATCTTCCTCTTGTGGTTTCGATCTTCCCTCAGTGCCGCCTCGTCGAGTCCAATACATCTACGATCGCTCTGCAAGATATATACGAGCGACACTGCCACGAGGTCGGCATGGGCAAAGATGATCCGATCATGGCCTACACCGAAAAGCTGAAGGAGGCTCTGCGTCATACCAAGACTGTGAGTTCCGGTCTGTGCGATGTGAAGCAATGTTTACTGAAGTTCATTCAAGCAACCACACTTCGTGACTGCTGCGGCACGTCTGGAAGTTTACATCGAGGTAGCCACCAAAATGTTCCCAGATACTATCTTGAAAGATGTAAGACTCCTGTCTAGCTTTCTGATAATCGTTTCTGACACTTGTCTTCGCCAACAGTACTTCACACGCTCCACAGCTTCTCCAGCCGATTTGTGGCACACGCGCAAGCAGTTCACTCTTCACATCGCGGCCTTTATATTCCAAACCTATATCCTGGCCGTCAATCGCCGCATGCCGTCGAATCTCCTCGTCTCTCGCTCCGGTGGCCAAATGTACACGTCTGAGCTTCTCCCAGGTATGCACACATCTGTATGTAATAATCAGAGTCTTTCGCTAACCTAGCTTGTGTATTCAGGACTTGGTCCAAACAAACCTGAATTCGTCAACAATGACCCAGTCCCATTCCGTCTGACTCCTAATATCCAGACCTTCATAACCCCTGTCGGTATTGAAGGTGTCCTTGTCAGCGCTGTTATGTCAATTGCGAAATGCCTTACAGAGAGTGACGTAAGTCTCGTATTTCCGTAACCTGTCGTGAGCCTCACGCTGATGTACTGCGTGTGTTTCAGTACGATCTCGAGCATCGACTGAGCATCTTTGTCTCGGAAGAAATGCAATTCTGGCACAACTCACGCAAAGCCATCAAAGTCTCCGAAACCCAAGTTCGCGATAACACTCTTGGTCAGATCGATGCCATCGTTCGCCGCGCTCGGGTCCTATCCTGCAAAATGGAACGCGAGAAGGTGAGGATACTCAAATGACTTCTGTCATAGAGGCTGACCTGTATTCCCGCTTCCAGCAACCTATCGGCAGCGTTCCTCTCACTCAGTCTGTCATCGATCTCGTTACCAATGCTACAAATCCTCTTCGTCTGGCCTCTACAGACCTCGCTTCTCTACCCTGGCTGTAATCGCAAAAGCCTTAGTTTTTTTACCCTAAAGCAGTGGAAGTGCTTGTTGGTCGGTTACACGTTCAATGTACAAATAGTAGGTGTATCTGGAGTTGTTTCAGCAAAAGAAGACAGAATGCGATGCAAACTAGTAGCGCAAGGACCCAGCAAAGCGATGCATGCTCCTGACGATTTGTTGCACGGTACTAACGAAGAACGAACTCCAGAAGCTTATACTATAATGCTACAACGAAAAGTATAATTGAGCCCTTGCCGCCCTGCGGTATTTCACCAATATTGCAATCGACGCCGGTACTCCGTGTATGATAGGCCCAGTAATCCGCTTGTCCCCGGTACGAAAAGTCCATCTAGAAAGTATTCGTGTATTTGTGCGAAGATTGTGGAAGGAAAGTGTTGAAGAACGAAGAACGACTTTGCATGAGGAATGAGCCGATGTGATATTTGCGAGAGAATCTTGGTCGAAGTGAAACCCACTGATCATCTATATGGGTAAGTTGCTGATAGTCTTGCCGGACTAGGCAGTGGAAGCTGGAAATCGTCGAACGTATAAGAAGTGGAAGCGCCTGTAGATCCGAAACCTCCAGAGCTTTGTCTCAGTCCTGGAGACATCTGCATTGCAAGAGCTAGCGGTGTCGAAGGCTGTTGATTCATATTGTGAAAGTTCATGTGTACTGGCGTTTTCGCTGCATCCCCGAAGAGAGCTCTCGTCGTTGGAGACAGCATAGAAGCAAAGTTGTATGACAGACCGGGAATGGGCAGGGTACCCAGCGGGGAAGGCTGCGATGGGGCCACACCAGGATCGCCACGTGCTGATGTGAAGATAGACGGAGGAGGGATGCTGTTATAGCTGTAAGCCTGTTTGTTCAAGTTATCTTTACGTTGGTTTTCGCCGATATCGAATGCCATATTACTGCTTGGCGACAGTAGAAAGGCCGAAGTGTCTGCGAACATGGCGCTCTGTTTGCTGCCGCTTTCTTTAGCAGCGACAGACGCGGAGACAGCTTTGATATGCAGAGCCACGCCCTTCAAGACTTTGAAGCCAAGCCATTCTCTATAAGGAAAAGGCCCGTCAGTCGTGGCCTTTCAATCTAATACTTGAGTGTGAAATACACGCTTACTCAACGAATAGAGATATTATCTGGAAAGTGCCAAAAGCAGGATGAGACTTGATAGTCAGATCCCTTGTGATTTGGGAAGAAATGTAGTGCCACTTGAGCAAGAAAGCCCTCGAATTGTCTTTTTGAGGCAGACTAGGCCTATCATTTTTGACTTCCGTAGACGAAGATGAAGTATTGGCCGCGGATTTATCGAGTAAAGACACTCCATAGGCTAGTGCATTGTCCGCAAAGTCCGTGATGACCTTCAAAGAACGGATTCCATGCGGTCCCACCATACTCGATAGACTTTGATGGAACTGTTCTAGGTAGTGAGAGACGACTTCTTGTGGACAGTTTGTGACGAGTGCCGACTGATTGGCAATCTGCTCAAAATCGATTGTGCGCCAACCTGACAAGAGTTCTTGAACACTACCAGGAGCGAAGATGATGTTGGCTACAGCCTGAGCCTACGAAAAACAAGTCTTTGAGCGTCAGTACCGTGCCTTCAGCACGTGAAAAGAAGGGCTTACGAGCTGCACTACACCGAGATGCCTCGAGATCAGGTGAGCCGTCCTACTGACCAATTCCACTCGACACCCTGCAAACTGTGGAGTGAATGGCTGTAGCGCATTCACAGCAGCTTGTTCCATCCTAGCCGATAACTTTTGCAAGGACGCCAAAGTATTCGGATGAACAAGCGTTGTGTTATTGTGATGCTGCTCAACAGGAGTGAAAGAATGTATAGAATCGTTGAGATGGAGGAGGATAGCTTCAAAGACCGACGAATCGGCTTGATACATCGCTTCATTCAGGATCGGGTGTTGAACCATATTCTGCTGCGTAGTATCCAGTGAAATCCAGAAAAGCATCATGGCAGCTTCAAACTATGTAAAGGTGGTAGCGGCGATGCATCAGCTTGTCTATGGGGCAAAGACCGCGACGAGGGAGAGCGGGCTTACCTCATCGAATCTAGCCTGTGCGACTATCTCCAGTAACCCTCGACAATGTTCTGTAGTGTATTGGCTCCAGATGCGCTCAGCTGCATTCTTATCGAGATCATGCAGTGCTTGAAGATTGGTGGTCTCGACAGGCGACGAATCCGGTGTCGACATAGTAGCATTCGCAAGCACGCTCTCGAAGGCGGGGAAGGTGATGCAGAGCTGAGGAGGTAATTGAAGGAAAGGATGGACAGTGCTACTTGTGTTGCCTGAAAGCCCGGAAGGACGGATCGGGAGATTAAAGATGACACCTCCTCCGTTATTGGTAGAAACAGAAGAGCTCGGTTGCTGCTCTGAGGAAGGAAGAGGCGGAATTGTTATCTGTAGATCTGGGAAGGTACCTCTTCGAGAAGTACTGCTAGCTTTGCTTCCATTGCTGCTGTTATTGCTGCTGATACGATTGCGTATGTGCTCATTGGAATGCATATCTGCAGCAGCAGCCGTAACGGTCCCATTCGGCGTGCTGGTAAGCCCGGTATCCGCTGGCGCGATCGAATCGACAGCAAGCCCGAGGGTGTCATTATGCGACTGAAGCTGTATAGTACTTTCTCGATCTTCTGCAGCGTCAGACTCGTCGTCTTCTGAGTCGTGTTCCGATTGCTGCGTCTCCTCCCCTTGTCTGCCGTTGTTACTTTGCAGGTTCGCCACATCTTTACTTGAATCCCTCAGGAACTGCATAGCAGTAGGCGTCTTCATATCTGAGAAGCTAAACTCTGCAGTAGGCGATGTGCCTCCACATTGATGTCCAGGGTTGCTGAACGGGGCCACTAAAGTAGGCGCAGAAGCCTGTCTCCTCAGTCCAAGATTAGACAAAGCGTTGGAGTTGACTTCTTGAGGACTAAGATAGTAGTGTTGCTGATCATCGTGGTCTTCGTCATCATGCTCTCCATCACCTTCCACATTGCCATGGCTGAAGTCCTGCATGGTGTGATTTGGGGAGCTTCGCATCATGTTTGCACTGCCTGTAGGAGGGAGTTGAGAGAATTGCCGATACTGCATACCGTTTGAAGGGTATCTTGGCGCCTGATTCGATAGAGTAACCATACTTTCAGGCTGAGACATGGATCGCGTCATGAATGTTGCAGGATGCGGTACAGGAGGAGGCATCAATGATATTCTGCCAAAATTTGAGATCTGATTGAAGACAGCATCGGAAGCAACAGCTTCTCCAGCTCCGCCAGCGGAACTATTGGAAGCTGCGAACGTTCCGGGCTGCTCGATGACGTTGTATCGCATAACAAGCTCTTCAACTTGTCTGTTGGCGGGGCGGATACCACAGTAGTGATACCGTGAAGCACCTCGCACGCCTAAACGACGTGTCTTGATGCCCGGCCAGAAAGAGCGAACTGCCTTGCCGTACGAAGCGGCGTTCATTGGATGAATGCCATACTGCCCGCAGATATGGATATAGGACCCATACAAAGCCTGGCGCGAGACGTTTCCTTCTGGATGCTGTACAAACGATTGGGCCAGCCTGTGCATACATCATTCAGTAAGAGGGCTTTGGCATATAGGAAAATCGGGGCCGACTGACCAACTGTGAACAAATGCGACTTTAGCCTTCTCGGTCGTGTTGGTAGTTCCCGCCGCGGTGTTCACGGTGTCTGCCAGATTAATGAGGTACGGATCCAGATTATAGGGAACATCTTGGCCATTCTGCTGCTGATGAGGCTGATCCACGGGAGAAACAGAGGCGCTTGCGGTCTGTGCAAAGCCGGCGTTGGGTCCAGCTGCTGCTGCTGGCTGGGAAGGAGGGAAAGTGTATGCAATATGCTGCTGCTGCTGCTGCTGCATAGGGACATGGCCATGATGGATATGATGAGGATAGTGGTGGTTCACACTGGCATATCCATAGTCTACTGAATTGTTTCGCGACTCGATGTCGCTCCAGGCGGCCGACGAGTTTGCGGACGAAGACGAGACTGACGATACAGACGAAGAACGAGAGTGAGTTTGTCCATAGATGTGTCCTCCAGCGTAAGTTCCTGTGCCTGAGGGATCATTCTGATGCTGTTGATGATTCTGGGTTCTCAGCACATATGGGCTCCCTGAACCAGCTGCGACAGACGACTTTCTTCGAGTTGCGACCAGACTGGGACGTCGTATCGCTGGAAGATGCTGACCTTGCTGCTGCTGCTGCATTGTCGCAGCTTCGTGAAACCAAGGCAAGGAAACGGTCGACTTGACTGGGGGATTCGCAAATGGATGAACCTTGATCGCAAGGTGAAGCTCCTATCGTAGTGCGACTTCACCACATGATTCAGAAGCGTTCCATCCCCGACAAGCCCGTGACACCTTGCGCAAGTCCAGCTGGGCAACGGTGGGAAGCGCAAGAAGGACAGAGCGAACAACTTTGGCAGAGAAGCCCAGACCAGAAGCGCGGAAGGAGCTGTTGGTGGAATCGTCAGCTTTGTGCAGGGTCAGCGTCAACCCCGCAATGCAATCTACGCGACACCCTCTGACGAAGGTCCGCATCGAGGTTCGCATCAAGTCGCAGAATGTTTGCCCAACTCCGCAACCTCGTTACTGCATGTCTACTTCCGCTTATGTCTCTGGAATACGACCCTATTGCCCGGGAGGACCTTCATTCTTCAGACTCGACCTACCCGCCCGCATAATCTCGTCGCAGCTGAGCAGGTTGACCGCAATCACACCGCACGAATGCAGCAGATGACGCTTGACACGATAGTTGTCATATACTCCTTCCGTCACGGGATCCATAGGCTCGCCTGTGCGAAGGTCAAGTCCGACAATACCGCCTTCCGCTTGCTCGTCCTGCGACATTAAGGGTCAATCTCACTGCACCAATCCAGAGAGACAGAATGTGTACACACCTGCAAGGCAGCAATGACATCCTGAACATCGTACCCTCCGTTTGTCGCCAGTGTTTTCGGGATAACAAGCAGAGCGTCTGCGAAAGCCTGGATACCAAGCTTGCTCCTTCCTTTCGCTTTACTCTTGACAGTGTCGTTCAAGTGTGCTGCGCATGCGATCTCGAATGCGCCTGCACCAGGAATCAGACTCTCGTCTTCGAGAGCATTCTTGACGCTCCGAAGACCATCTCGGATAGCATCTTGGATCTGGCTGATGGTGTATGCGTTGGGTCCTATTTTATGTATTAGGAAGGGTAGCGAGGAGGTGCATGATCTACCTGAACTTACCTTTGACGAGCAGAGTAACCGATTTGGGCTCCTTGACCTCCTCTACGAACGTGTACTTCTCTTCGCCGAGGGTATGCTCATATACTAATCCTGCATAACCGAGAACATCTGGACTGAGGTCGTCCACCGAGTTCTGAGCCGTTCCTCCACAGACCAATTGCAACCTTTCCATATTCCTTCTCTTTGCTCTTCGCAAAGCCATGATTCCATTCTTAGCTAGCACATCCAAAGAAAGAGGATCTATTCCTTTCTGATTGATGATGACGAAGGATTTGGCTTTTCCACCATCTTCTTGAATTTCGCCAGTCTTCGAATCGATAGCTTGGTCGCAGACATGGTTTTTCAACTCGACGATCTTCTTGAGACGCGCATCTATGAACCTCCTCTCGCTCTCTACCAACTTCTCTCTTTGTTCTGCTGAAGAATAAAAGAATCCAGAGTTGACTTCCGTCTTCTCGTATTCCAAACTGACATTAAGGGTCAGGATGAAACAATTTTCTAGTCTTTTAGGCATATCGGGGTGTCGAGTCCCATGATCAAGTACCAATCCTTTCACTAGTCGCGTATCTGTGTCGTTCTTGTGCTGCATCTTCATGATTTCGACCATGTGCAAATCGATAGGCTCGTACTTCTTACTGCTGCTGCTTCCAGAGATGGTAGGTTGACGAATGGCAAGCACTGCGTCGACGATGGGCTTCGCAAGACCTTTCGCGAGTCGTGCATGCAGTTTGGTGGACAGAGAAGTGTGAACGACGCTGGTGAGAGTTTCGATATCTGGCTTGTCAGAAGGTAATGCAATCTTGTACGTGTCCAGGAACTATCATATCACACGTATCAGCGCTGTCCAGTCCCTTGCAGAAAGTAAGCGACTTACAGCCATAGCCTCTTTTTGCGCAACTTCGATACCCTCTCCCAGGACCCTAGGGTGTACACCTTCGCTTGTATATCTTTCGCACTGCTTGAGAAGCTCTCCGACCAGAAGCACTACAGATGTGGTACCGTCTCCAGTCTGATCATCTTGCGCTACGGCCGTTCTTGCAATCATCGACGCGGTAGGGTTCTATGAGTTCGCCATATCAGAATTCAGTATTCGACCCGGTGCAAGAGTCGCGCGCACCTGTATTTGCATCTCTGAAAGCAGGACTTTGCCGTCCTGAAACACGAGCCGCGACAATGCATGAGCATGGCGTGAACAGATACATGCAGTATCGCAGTGCACACCTTTGTCATCTTAAGGTTTCCAGCGCCGTCCACGAGCATCTTGATAGTTCCTCTCGGTCCTGCCCAGCGAAATTGTCGATACGGTCAGCTTTCGCTCGAATCTACCGCTAAGACCTGGATGTATGATGACCTACCTAGATTACTCTTCACGACATTCGCAAGGCCCATGGCGCCCGTCGTGTTGACGGTCAGCGCATTTCGAGCTCGCACGCTCTCTGCTTTTGGATTTATCAGGTTTATGCTGCTCGACCTGGACGTAGCAACGGCACATCATCAGCAATCTGAACCGAAAATATTGTCTCACGATGATACGCACATCTTGAGTTCGAGGAATCAGCGATAAGTCAGAAAGGGAGCAGGCTTTCAAGACTTTGAAGAACACTGCCACACGAGTACAGCATGGGGAACACTACAAGCATTATGCCTACCTCTGCTATAATCTTGCTGCTTATCTCACTCAAATCCCGCCTTCGACGCGTGCTGTACCGTTTCGCGATACATGTCCCTCCTCACATCAGGAAGGAGACGTCCCGATTGACAAGCCTGACATAGCAGCTCTACGAGGCAACTGACAGTACCGGAAGAGCCTCCAAAGGTCCCCTCACTAGTGTGCAGCCCCGATGCTGAGTTGGCCATCCGACGATTCCACCGCATACCTCAGCCGCCTGCAAGGTTTAGTCTAAATGTCATCACATTGACTATGGTGTATCCTTCTGCCGAGCCGAATCTCCTGACTGCTGCCTGCGAGAGAAGCGCGATTCTATAAAAGGTTGCTCAGCGAATACGGGCAATCATCCCACATTTCAGTAACATTACGAAATTCCTAAATCAATCGGTAATATACATCAATGGCTGCCGCACAACCATTCTCCCGTCCCTTCTGGTGTCCGTAGCTTGGACGCACTCGAGCGGGCATATCGTCTAGCTACGCGAAGGCAAAATATGCAAAGGCATATGTACACTGCAAGCCTGAACCCTCGTTATCTCTGACCATTGATTGCGCGGCATGACATTGAAATACAAGCTACATCAATCTCACCTCTTGTAGAGATGGTCGGGTGTGACTGCACAAATAAATCCACATTCGATCACCCTAACGAGTGCGATGCGACTCTACTCGGATACTTGTCTGTCCGAGCGTACAGCGACGAGATCTACTGAAACTTGGCTAAAGAAGCACAGCAAGCGATGCCAGGCAGAGCAGGCCGCGTTCCCACTGTGAAGCCGAGAAGTACGACCTCTACGTAGACTGATGAACACGCAGGGCGTCTGTCTGCGTACCTACACACAGCAAGTCTGATTTCCTTTCGGTGCCTGATGATAGGACCCACAAATCTCCAGATCTAGGTTTGTCGGGAATCGCGAGGAGTTCTAGGATATCCAGAAGAATAGAGTGACGAGCTCCATTGCATGATGTCTTCAAAGAAAAATATTCCGCAAATTTATACCTTTCTTCGCGTCAAAGAGGCCAGAGAGAAGCTAGACTTTTCCCGCCGCTATATTGGCAGCTAGATTGTCAAACGTTAGTTAATCTCATCAACGAACGTCATGTACTCTGTAAATTGCAAGTTTGTCTCTTTACGCCGGGCTTTGTCTCTCGTTCCTCTCGTTCTTCCCAACTCATCAGGTTTCAGCCATAAAGTGTCACGAAAGCGGAAGTCTCCAACTTGTTTCTGCTGACAGAACAACATCGTCATTACGAGTTCCTTCTGCACGCCCCCAAAGTCACCCAAAGCATGATCCCGCAAGAAGCTGGATCGAGCGCTTGACGTTTGAGCTGAGGCCTTGGGCGGAACATGGGCTGAATTTCCGTTGGGACACCATGCGTCTCTTCACTTATTACGCGATCCACGGGAACCGTCAGCCCACTACCGGTACAGGGATCGCATGGACCCTGGATCATTCCCGCTATGTTCGTGGTATTGAGAATCTTGGCTGCGCTTCTCCCATCGAACCTCCTGCGCATAGACATCTGTGTCTAGACAGCTCAATCAGGTTGACAGACCCAAGGTCGCAGCGCAGCATTCAAGCGTTGAAGAGCAGGCCCGGCAGACAGGTGAAGAGACACTGCTCGTAGCCAGCAGGAGGTCAGACCGCACAACTACGAAGCAAGGCCTTCAAGTTGGGCTTCGTTCCGATTGGCGGTAGACCAGCCAATTTGACTTTAGGAGGTCACCTTCACTTCACGCGATTCCAGACCAGGAGGGAATCCCTTTTCAGCCGAAGGGGATCTGTCTAAAATAACGACACAAGGCCTGAGCAGACTACGCTTTCTGTCCGCGAGACCTTCTGGCCACTTCGTATTGTGCAACTCGACATCTGTCGCTTCTTGTCTCTGCTTTCCACATCGGACTCACAGATAGTCAAGCATTCCTTCGTAAATTTCACCACTGGTGTCAAGTGGGTACGCTAGCTCTACTCGTCCGGTTCAGGCACCGATCAGGCACTGTCTCGCTTCCTGCGCAACAGCCACATCTCATCAGCCCACCAAGTTTCAGCCCAATACTTGGCAGCTCTTCCTTCTCCTCTATTCAGCCTTCCTTCGTATTCAATCCTCAAACATGCCTCATCTCCACCTTGCGACCGGCACAAAGCTTTTCTACCAGATCTGGCGAGGCGGGCAGGCGGTCGACGCTACGGATCCCCACAAGCCTTGCGTCGTTCTCATTCATCCATGTCTGTCCGACTCCTCAGCCTGGAAGAAGCAGCTACAAGATCCTAGACTCAACAATGCCTACAATTTCATCACGTTCGATTCCAAGTTCCACGGCCGATCGACAGGACCAACGAATCCCAACTTTGAATATAGAGACGGTGCCATCGATATCGCATTGGCTATGGTAAGTCCGGCGGACTCGACTGGCAGAGTGTTTCTTCAGAGTTAACATTCTTCTACAGGACATGTTGCAATTGCCGCCTTCCCATTTTGTTGGCGAATCATGTAAGAGGAAGAGCGAATTCATACACACTGTCTGTGTTCTGATTTCCTGCTTGTTCAGACGGCGCACGGAGAATCGTACATATTGCTGTCGACAGGCCAGATCTTGTCTTGTCGATGATGCTCATCAGTCCAGGCGTTTTTGGCGAAGAGTGCGTGGCAAATGTCATATTACTTGCAAATGCAGTCTGACCCTGCCGCGTTCCGCCTAACAGGCCCGATGATCACCAAGAACCCATTCGCGAACTTCGAGATGAAATGATGGAGACGAACCGGCTCTGGCAGAGTGGTGCTCTACCTGCCAATCAATGCACATTCCCGCGCGAAGTCTCTTACGGTTACCTAAACTATCACTTTGCCGAGGCGGGTCAACTTGTCCGTGTCGCAAACAGCCTCCTCATCAGGGCTGGTGGCTCCTCAAAGTACAATAGGCTAATTTATACATCTTTATTTGCAGACTTTGGACCCTGAAACAGCAGAAGAGGAGATCGAACGTTTCAACCGAGCTCACGCGAAACAAGCGCCCGAAGTCACTGCAGAGCTTCTCAATGCATACTTGAATAAGAAGCCTATACAAGGTCTTCATAAGGTCACAGCACCTGTTCTGCTCCTCAGAGGATCCAGAAATACAACGGAAGACCCTTCGATTGCTTGCGAACTCTGGAAGGCTGCTTTCGCCAACTCTCAGAAACTAGACTTTCATGTAGGTCCTACACGGTCTACAAGGCATCCTTGATCCATCCCGAATGAGTTTGATGTGTCGATACAGCTCATCCACGGTGCACCTCTGCGGGCAACCGCCGCCTTCCCATTCTTGGTCACGCGGGTATGTCCTTTTCGCATGCATGAGAATTGATTATACAGCTAACATGGCAATAAATTTTCGCAGTTCATGGCAGGCTGGCTCTCTAAGGTTGCCACGCGCAAATAGATAGACAGCCGCTCGAAACCTCGTTCGAGAGACGAATGGCTCGTTTCGCTGCTGTTACTTCAGACTTGTTATTTGAGGGCATCTTTATGTTGGTGTCGTACAGTATTCATACCTTGTGAACTCTTTATAGATATCCTGGTGCTGCGTAGGGTCGATCAGAAATAGCGAGGTTGATTTGTATCGTAGTCTGGAGCTCTGGGTAAGCAGGCAAAGCCAATATGTCGTGTCTTTATCTGCTTCTGCAGCATGGAATGTACGTCTGGACTGCTACGATGCGAGTAATGCTACAAGGACGATGTATAAATTCTTGCTGAGAGCTATCCTTGAATCAAGCCTAGCAGACTGTCTGTCACAGGCGGCTTGTTCGCCAGGAAGTTGCCTAAGACTGTGAGTCTGTTCAACTCGATGTCTCCGAAGCCACGAACGCCTGCTTTTGCTTGCGTGAAGCCTTTAACACCTGTCAGGGCTCCTCTCCCACCTGAGAAGATGATCTTTGCCAGCCATCGGCGCAACACATCGCCTCTCAGTACGTCCAGCGGGACGTTTTGCACAAAGCTGCGCATAATAGTATGATTTCCTGTCTTCTCCGTAATGGCTGGCGCCCAGTCACTCGTCCTGAATCTTGCGAATGCGTTTGCTGGCAATGGCTTGGGAGGTACATTCTTGTCTTCCTTCATGGGCGGCAGACCGTCGTAAAGAACGATGTCTGGCCAGATACTGGTGATGTTGATAGGGTTCTCGAGCTTGTCTAAGCCAGGTGGGAAGAGCAACTCTCCTTGCAAAATACCATCTAGCTGGAATCCACCACTGCCATCTTCCGAAGGATGAATCTTCAGATTGCTGAATTGGAGGTTCTTGAGCAGATCACGCTCCTCTGCCGGAAGACCTGGGATATCGTATGATACTTGGATGGGTTTAAGAAGTGGAATCAGGAAGGCAGGCAGCTTCTTCGCGAAAGGCGAGTGTGCATCGAAGGATAGATACACCTTGTTCGCCTTCCCAGACAAGAAGCGGGTGACGAAGGTCGATAGAGACTGACTTATCGAAGTCGATGAATTGCTTGAGCTTGCGACCGTGCCGTTGATAGATACGTTGAAATGACGGGAGTGCGAAGATATCGTGAATGGCTCGACGACACCGTCTGCCAGAGGTATCAGAACACTCTTGTTCTGAGTCGAAGGCAGATAGACGGTGTATGGCCATGCGAATGGAATATCCAGATCAAGCGATAGATCTCGCAGTTTTTCGTACGCTGGGTTCTCGATACGAGCTTTGGCGGCTATTCCCAAGCGCTCAGATGGCTTTGTACCGTTATGGTGCGTGCTGTTGATGGGAATGGCGACGAGATCGTACGATAGGAGGTCCACTAGAGCCGACGGATCTTTCGGTGTTTCTGGCGAGTCGGGCACTATCAGAATCCGAAGATCAGCATTTATTCGCCGCATAGATTGTTGGTGCATACATGTGAACGCAACGTCGTTCTCGATGTTCGTTGCACTTTGACCGCCATAATGCCTAGCAATTCTTGCAAACATAGATCTGTCTTCCTCCTTGCCCAGCGCCACGTTCGCTCGTTGTATGCGCAGGTGTACTTCGGCTTGCTTTTCCTCCACTGTTTTGTTGATGAAGCTGGCTAGTAGATCTGGCTGAAGTACTTGCAACGGGACAGTCAGAGTCACGTTGCGCAACCAGCTGTCGTCGGTGGGATCATAGTTGTTCTTGGGATACCATAATGGGATAACAAGAGGAGAGGAAGAAGAGACTTGTGCCATGTATGACTTGGGTTCAGACTGAGGTGAGATGAGGACTGGCTCTGGTAGATCCAGCGTTGTTTGCCCTATGCGACGAGCCGCCCAGCCAATTATCGATCTCTCCCATCTGCGCGACAGGGGGAGCTTTCTCGGCCTGGTGTCTTCTTGAATATGCACCTTGTCGTTCCATCCGAATACCGTTCGAACGTCCACGCCCATCCGCATGTCTATCTGGACAGTCGTCGTACTTTCGCTCATTTCGAGTATTCTGACTTTGTCGGGTCCATGATAGATGAACGCATCCTTTGCTCGCTCCTGGATGTGCGCTCCGTTGTCCCTAAACTGCTCCGACACAAATCGCCCAAGCCAGATGTGCAGGATGGCGAAGACGATGAAGATGATGCCCAGTAAAACCAGGAGGATATAGCAGATGATGGCCCGGACGCTGTGCTGTTCAAAACGTCTTCTTGCAGCGGGCGAACGTCCATGATGACGCGGAACTCCGACGAGGTCTTGGGCTGAATCATGGCTGTCGCCGCTGTTTCTGCGGTAGCTCGTGTTTGCTACGTTGGTCTCAGGAGCATCATCGTCGTCTTCGTCATCATCCAGTAAGCCCCTGCCATGCCGCACGCTGGCGGCGGTCGACGACTGGCCCAGCAATGGCGACCGTTCATTCTCGCCCTGTTCTGCTGCTCGTATCGCTGATTTGCCTTTGTCGCTGTTCTTGCTCTTCCCAATCCCAAACACCATCTTTGACACTTTGCTGCTGGGAATCGCCGCAGAATCAACAACCAACTTGGCTACTTTTGGCTTCTCACGGACTACCGACACTGACGACGTAAGGCATATAGTGTCTGTGGAAGAGCTGAAGTATGGCTAACACTGATGCCCTCCTGACCCTCCTGCATATCCACCCGTACGTACAACGGGTTCATATCCAGAATTCATTAAAGAGAGGTGCGCCGCCTAAGCAAAACGACCCCGGGAACCCGGAAGGCCTACTCCACTTAGAGTGCCAGTCCACCGCTCCCTGTCTTCTTCTTTCTTTCCAATGGTACCTCGTACTCCCCGATTGTGAGTACGATCCTTCTTCCATTTCGACCTTCCTTCGACTTGTCCTATACTGCTTCTCTCCTGTCTCTTCTCCCTTGCTCCTCATCCGCTTCTCTCCCTCTTCTCATCTTCTTCTCGTCTCATCCTCTCCTCTTTTGCTTCTCCTCCTCCTCTTTCTTTTATTTTTTGTTTTTTCTTGTTTTTTGCTTCCCCTTCTTTCTTCCTCGTTCCTGCCCGTCTGTCACCTCGCTCCTCACCTGACGTGCGATTGCCAACCTACCGGTGCCTGCCATGCTTGCCGTTGCGCCGGCCCAACGTCGCGAGCGTCGTTGTTGACGTTCCAAGCAGGTCTGCTTCCATAGTGACGGTGATGCAGCGAGACATGCTGGATGTTGAGCGCGCCCACCACATCGCGATGTGCCAAAGCAACCAAAGGCCCAACAGGACCAGCCTGCGCAGCAGCTGGTGCCATTCGTATGTCCGCTGGTAGACCAGGCAGTAGTGGTTGAGGTGGGCCATTAGGTTGTTGAATTGGTGTTACTACACCGCGTTGTCGATACAATCTCCTCCCTGAGTAGACTCATCAGCCTCAAGATTATGCTTTCAAACGAATCAACCCACAGCCATGATGTTGCTGATGTGTTGATCTTCGTATGACATTGTTACGAGTCAACAATGGACCCGTCGGTCCAACAGTACAGAAGGTTTGTCGTCTGTGCGAGCCTGATCCGCCGGGAAGGTGATGGACTCGCGCCATATCTTCCTTAGTTGGACTGCGAACTTTCGTCAGCTTGAGATCGTTGTAGCGCGGTATAGTATACTAACATGTGTACTGGACATTGATGTGTCTCCTTTTGGAACCGGGCCATGTATGTGGGCGGAGCTGGCAGAGCAGGAGGAACGGGTAGAGGAGGTAGAATCACTCCAATAGGCTGATTCGCAGCATTCACTTGTATACCACGGCCGCCAGTAGGAAGAGAGGCCAGACTCATAGGATCCACATCGCTGGTGCCTCGTTCAGGCAGAACAACGACCGAATATTCGCGTGTGAAGTACTGAATCATAGCCTGAAGACAGTCTATGTCAGTGATTGAACATGTAGAACTAATGATATGCTTACCGAAGTCTTGACAGAACCGTAAAACTTGGGATTCTTTTTGATGCCAGGTCCGATGGAGACGATCTTGTGCCGTGCAGCGGGAGGGCTGTACTGAGGTGCACGACCAGCAGCAACCAAGTGAGCATCTCTTCTTGCTGCCCTTCTACGAATGGCCTTCTTGATGTGCCGTCTCTCCTTCTTGCACTTGCTCAACTTGGCCTTGAAGCCCTTCCTCTCTAGCTCAATCTTTCCAATGTCAAAAGCACAGTATTGCGCTTCTCTCATAGTCGCGGATTCCCTGCTGGCTGATGCAGTGAGTCTGAATCGCCGCGCACGGTTGCTCCGGTTGACAAAGTTCGACAAGTACTTGCGGTGACTTGCAGCGATCTTCATGCCCGCACGTTGGCGAGCTGGATCAATACCCCAGTGTCGCTTTAGCTTGCCTCGCATGTCCTGGATGCGGTCGTCGATCGAGGTCTGGACCAGAGCTACGCCGTTGTTGATGTTGAGCTGAGCTTGCTCGTGGTTGTTTCGCCGTCGAGCTTCTTCTGATTGCTCAAACGCTCGACTGTAGTTGAGCTGTCTGCTCTGCCTTCCTCTGATGGATCTCACAAAGTCTTCTTTCCTTACTCGGAAGCGGCGATAAGCAGCTCGTATGGCGGCCTGAATCTGAGCTGCGCCTAGCGGGTTGTTCTGTAGCTGCTGCTTGAGGTTGTTGACAGCTAGGATGAGAGTACGAAAAGCCTCGATGGCGCCACTTCTGACCGATACCATGTGTTGATCGAAGCCCAAATCCACAGAAACATCTTGACCTTGCGCGGTCATGAGAGAGTTTGCGACGACACCTCGCTTGATCGAGTATGTAGTCTTGTAAGTGCAGGTGGCAGGAGGGAGGTTCTGGTGAATAGGGAGAGAGCGGATTTCTTTGCCGGTAGGGACGCGGTCTGTAAGTAACAACACTTAGCAACGTCCTTTCGCCGTCATTCATGTTGCGACTCACGTTGCATCAGGAAGCGAGCACGCTGAGCTGTGAATTGAGGGCCAGGGTCGAGGCTGAAGTTGATGTGGAGCGAATGGCCATCGGTCTGAATAGACATGCGACCGACGTCGACATCTACGTTGTCTGAGTATTGCAAACACAGGTCAGCTATGTTTTATGGCTGGCCATGTGACGCTTACCAAAGCGATAGAAATGAGGCGTTTTGAAGCGGGATATCTTGTTGCCAATCCCATCGAAGAAGTCGCCAAAAAGCCGATAGAGAAGGCACCGCATTTTCCAGAAGTCCACGCGTTCGCTCCCCGTTTGGTCAGGCAGCTTCACACGGACAGGCTCGAAGATGCCCGGTTGAGCCTGTGAATTCAATGTCAGTGTCTTTCCTTGAACGCGGAAAGTGGCCACTCACAGCAGACAATGGAAGTTGCCACTTTCTTGCCTCGACAGCACAAAAGCGCTCACGTTGGTTTGGCCAAAGCGCTTGCGCCATACTGGGCTTGACAATAAGATTGACGAGCGACCGATTGTCGTAATGAGCAAAAGGTATGCGGTGTCGGTCAGGGAGTTGTGCCCATTCTATTGGCTGCCAGTGACCCGGTGCTCCTCGAGCTGCATCCAGAGCTTCGTGCGTGCTCCTATGTAGGCGGCTGAGGTAGTAAAGGCATGGCGCTGCCCGATTGCCAAGTGTTGCGTCTCCTATCACATTTTCCCACTTGTCGAAACCCCTACCGGCTGCATCAACGGCTGCTTGATTTGGATAGACAGGCTGCAGAGGAACGTTGAGAGCGATAGCAGCGACGCGGGCTGGAATGACGGCAGGATGGAGGATGTAAACGAGGAGGTTATAGATAGGTGCAATGACGCCAATCCAAAGATTGACGACGTTTGCTGGGTGTTGAGGAAGGAAGAGAGGATGCTGCGCGTTCATCTGGGGAACCATATGCACAAAATAAGGGCGGAAAACGGCAATAGTACGGGCGACCAGTGCTCTCCTTTGGTCAGCATTGATGCCCGGTATTCCTGTGAGGTGTCGATCTCCTAAGGCCCGGATCGTTTGCGCCAGCGCACTTTGCAAGTGTGTAGCATAATAGAGGTTGACTTCTCCGACCTGAATATGGGCTTGGGAATTGAAGAAGTCGTGCCACTTTCGATTTTGCTTTGGTCGAATTAGCTCGTTGAAGTTCTCGAAGTAAGTGTTGTTTATTCGTAGAACGTTGCTTCGGTGCCAGCGAAACGCATCGCGAAGCAGCCCATGAGGCCCACGATTGACAGGCTGCTCGAATCTTTGATATATCCTATTCCAATAGTCCGTCTCGCATAGATTAGCATCGGGACGCCCCTGATACAAGGCACCAGGAAGAGGAGACTGGGCAGCGTTTAGAGGTACATTCGGAGGCAGAGGGACGAGCTGAAAACTGGCGGGGAAATTGCCCAGAATTAAGCCTGGCTGCGGGACCGCTAACCCATTATTGACGAGGAAGTTCCCCAACAGCGTGCCAGCAACTTCGAGGTGCAGCTGAGTCGAATAGAACTTGAGTTTGTGCCATGTCTTGCTAGCATGACGAAAGCAATTCATAAGAGCCGCTTCTTCCCGGTGGTAAAAACCGTCGCCAGGTTTGCTGTATTGTTGGCTGTTCTGGCTGGCCAGATTGGTGCGAGCTAGGCACGACCGCAGACTGCCTGCTTTGACAGCTCGCATTATCGTAGGAGCCATGATGGTAATAATTTATGGATTTATAAAGAAGAAATTAGTGGAAACCGAGGGGGGCTGTAAGCTGCGTTAGTCGAATTAGCGATTTTTCCTCCAAGTCGGCTCCACGATCATTTCAAGGAACGAGTTGGCTCTGGCGCCATTCCCATCTAACAAAACATGAGTGCGGATGAAGGAGGCGATAATGTATCGAGTAGGTACTGATCTGCTCCATTGCGACCATGCTTTGCTGATTCGTGAAAAATCGTTGCCAGAAACAATTTCGCTTGAACAATGCTTGGATGTCGCCGAAGAGAACCAGTCCATGCTCAAGATGTTAGAATCACGAGTCGACAAGCAAGACAATCAGCTGCGCGAACAGCGTCAGCTCCTCATCCAAGTCATGCAGGCCAAGCAGCCAGCAAGTGCTCCTCTGGATGATCTTGATGATGTCTTGGTGGTAAGCCTGTATGGTATGAAAGTATCAATTCAATACTGACAGGCCCGCACAGCACACTGCTGTCAAGATCATGGTTAGCCATCATAGTTGCTCTTCCTTGTCTGGCTCGTGACTGACATACCTCTTGTGCGATAGGCGGTATACGGCCAATCTAACGATACCTCCGACATCTGGAAGTTGATCAGGCCGCCTCAAAGACCGTCGGCGCTCCAACAGCAAAACACCCACGCTTGTAAGTCCGCCTTGATCTTCTGAGCTTCAGCGCATTCTGATCATGGTATCATTACAGTCGCTGTTGCTCTCCAAGTAGCCAAGATGTTGGTAGATGGCGAGGGCAGCAAGCTTGCATTCAAGCCTGCCGAGTTGGAAGCCGGCTGGAAGAACAGTGTGAGTCTGGACTGCTTCATTAATAACAGCATATGGATCTGACTAACCTTTGTATGCAGACTCTGGCCGAAGTCGAGCGAGATCGCATAGAAGCTGGCCTCGTCGCAAGTCTCGAAGCTATGGAAGAAGCCGAGGGCGCTGCCAGTACCAGCAAGGCCACAAGGCCCAAGAAGAAAGCAGTGCAGACCAAAGCAGCGCCTGCAGCAAAGGTCAAGAAGGCACCTATGAAGTCTGGAGGAGGACAGCAGGCAGCAAATTGGAAAGGAAAAGGGAGAGCAGAGAATCAGGATGCAGACGAGAAAGGGGATGGATACGAAGATAAGGACTATGATGCTATGGACTTGGATGCAGACAAAGAAGAGCCCGCTGTTCAGGGTCCGCCTCCAGAGCGGCTTACCCGAGAGCAGCGAATGAAGAAGCGCAACGAAGCGCAACAGGCGTTATAGGTGTTGTTCTGCGAATGAGTATACGATTCGCATCTTCTTGTCTGTTTGCTTGCTCGCATTGTTGCGTCATTACTGCACTAATGAAGAGCTGTCAGTCGAAGCCAAACAAACTTCAAGGCTTATCGACTTCTTGGGTTTATTTCTTCCGCCATCTGATCAAACGACAAAATGAATGATAGTTACATGGTCCGCAATCCGCATGCTTCCTGGCCGCTGCTGCTTTGCGCCAGCGTAAACGGTGTCCATGCTTGAAGACTCTGCACTCCCCCCGGCGCAACCTACTTTCGCCGCTTTCTGCAATTCTCATTATACAAGAGCTTTGTGTCCTGCTCAGAGATCGTGTGCTGAGCTTCCAGCTATTGTCTGATGATCTTCTATTCTCGTCTTGGTCAGCTCTCTTCCTTCAATATCGATACTCCTGCAAGATGACGACGAGAAAGCGGCAGAAGAGGAGCCCAGCCAACGATTCTGCCGACTCACGGCGGTCCAAGAGAGCTCGCAGGCAGCCACAGTCCTCGCCTGCTCCTTACATCCCTACTCAGGTCGACAATCTTGGCAACGACTTACATGCGCCAGCACTCGAAGAAGGCACCAGCGGCAACAGCAACCTCATCGATCAATCCGAACAAGCTGGCGCCTCTTCCTCTGCTGTCGCCTTTCCTCAGTATGCTCAAGCTCCAGCCTTAGCCCACGGCGAAGACGACGACGAGTATGCGAGCGACGCGGAAATGGTAGACAATACTGCCGTCAAGAACATGCGCTACATACATCGACATTCTGCGTTGGATCTGGTGCGTACTTGCTGCTGCAATTCTCTGGCCACCAATGCTGACTTATTTGTTATAGTCGCAAACCACACCGCAAGTACTCTCGGTGAATAATGAGCTTATCTACACGATTCTTGAACGACGCTAAAGCTCTCTATTCTGTGCAGGCTCTGGGTCGCGACAAGTTGCAAGAGCTGGTCCTACCTGCCTACCGAGCGGCCGGCAGGACGCAGGCAGGGACTTGTGAGTATGCTTTACAGGAGTTTACCGGTGATCCAATGCTGATGTCATGCATAGATCTTCTTGCTCACTGGATTCTACAAGCCGACGAGAACGGCAAAGCTTTTCGCCATGGCCTGCTGCCAGATGCAGAGACGCTGCAAAAGATGGGAGAAGAGGTTTGTCTGACAAATCTATACTATCGCAACAATTACTAACTTGATTCTCTTATTCAGACTAAACGAGATAGAGACCGTCAGGCTGCTAGGATGCGTGCCTTGGACTTGGTCTGGCAGGAAGGGGAGTGGGTATGCGAGGACGAAGCATACTAGGTGTTTCCCACCTGTTGTGCTTCTCGCTCTTTTTTTGCGGCTCTATCCGCCTTTAAGCCTGCTTTACGTTCTACAGCTTCGGCTGCCGATGTGCCTTTCCTTCTGGCCTTTTCAGCCTCTCTTGCCTCTTTCTCCTTCTTGTCTTTTGCCCTTTTTGCTGCGGCATTCGCAGCGCCTTGTTCTCGCGCAGTTTGTTTCTGTGTATGGCGACGTCATTGACGATGCTAGAGGAATTCAGCAAGTTTGGACTCACGTTGGCTTCAACAGCTGCCTCTGCCTCAGCAAGTTGCTCCAGGGTAGGCATTGATCGTAGGTGTCCTTGTCTTGCTGGGATACCTATAAACAAGGCATAGAGAAAAGTTCCCGAGACTGCCATAAAGAGAGTCAGTGCATGCATCAAAGGCAATGCTGATTCCGTTAGCTTACTCTTATCAAGACGTTTGAGCTGCCGCTTCTCTTTGTTGGTGAAAAGAGCCACGTTGAAGTACTTTTCAATGGCATAGGCGCCCAGAAGATGCTGCAATTGGTGTATCAGCTTCAGTAAGCAGATGATCGGATGAAAGAACTCGCAGTAACAGCCTGTTCTGTTGTCTGTACCAAGAGTCAGCGTATATACATAGCTATTCTGGAGAAGGGTACTGACTGTAGGCTTGCTGCCGATTCTCTTGTTGAGGACATTGTCGATATCAATCTCCTGCGACCAGTCTATGACTGGCTTCTGCAGATCGCTGATCGCTCTCGCCAGTACTTCCATCTCCAGCGCAAAGCCAGCAAGTTTCTGGTGAAGCTGGCAGATAGCGTCGCGTTCTTCCTGTCGAGCTTGGCTGAATTTGCTACGAATAGCTGAAAAAGCTGATTCAGCGATGTAAAGAGCACGAAAGGCGGTCGACTTACTAGCGGGACTGTCCTCCACAGGCTCGATTTCGACAGGATGCCCGGGAAAGGCCTTGAGATAGTGTCAGCCTGATGAAGAGTACTCAGTTGTGTGTAAGTATACACACAAGATCAACTCCCTGCTCGTCGAGTTGTATATCCTCATCTGGCAGCATTTCATCGTCAAAGATGAATCCGTCTTCGGGCTCTTCTTTTATTGCAGCTATCAGGAGGCAATCGGCTTGTGCACACATCCGAGAGTCTGCAATATCCAGCTTACGAGATTGTGCGGCAGCCAGCTTGTTGCATCCGTGGTTCACCGCCAGTGCTTTCAAAGTCCCGGTTCCATAGAATGTTACGCCTTTGGCCTTCTGACTATCTTGATAGGTTTGAAGAAGAGGTCGCTGTTCGGCAGTAAAGTCTTCGAATAGCTTCCATGCTTCGACGCCGGAATCCTGTGTCGGATGAAGTATCAGTCCAGCCGGTGCTTCGCGGGGCGTAGATCTGACCTTCATTCGAGTTACTATATGTCCATCTTAGTGATATTCTCTCAACAAAAGGGTGAGTATGTTAGGCGCTTACAATACATTGTATACCGAAGCCTGTCTTCATCGTCAAAGACGACCTGTCTGAGAGTCTTGGTTAGTCATCTGCGCAGTATACGGTGGCGGATCTACATACTTCATGCTCAATCACTGCTTCAATTTCTTCGGCCTCATTCCCCTGCTGCGCTTTCGGCGAACCAAATGCAGCGAGATCTTCTTCGAAATCTGTGAACAACGTCGTTAACATACGCGTAGCGCCTGAGACGGTGCTATTTAGCCTCACCATCAATATGCTCCGCGGAGGGAGATCTTGTGGGCGATTCAGCAGTTGTCTCTTGCTGTGTGTCGGGCTATCACGAGGGATCACGCGTGAGCCCCATATGAGACGGTAGGCATGTCAGGGCGCGTATCACTTACTAGCTGATCAATCTGCATTTCTGCATCTCCCGCTCCTGGAGCTGCTGCTGCTGCTGTCTCGATGATCTCGTCGCTAGGCTGATCCATCTCCGGTAAAGAGGCTTCTGACGGGACATCTGGCGGAGGTTGTCGATACGTATAGTCGTTGCCCATTTCGGAGCGCCTTGTGCCATCTTTGTAGAAACGGACGCCCAGGCGTCGCTGACCCTCTTGATACGTTTCCAGCATCTTCACGCAGCCATCAAGGTGTTCGACGGGCTCGTAGCTATTTTCATCTTCTGGGAAGCCCTGTGAGAAAAGTCAGATCTTGCCGGGCTTGTCTATCATATCAGGAACATTCATGCACCTCCCATTTGATCCCTGTAAGATAGAGTCAGCCATTGTCCTACCGCTGCAAGGTCATAGAGTTTGAATCATACAATACGTCGTCGTTGCGATCCCTCGCCTGCCTGTTGAAGTGAACTCCACCTACGGACACCGCGATGATCAGTCCAAGTCTTGGGATGCTTCAGACAGCAGCGGCGTGCTAGCGCACTTTGTGGTGGATGATCTTTTCGACCTCGTAATCTATTGCTACTTCTTCTGCTTGATCAGCCATGATGTAGCTTGACAGTCTTGACTTTAGCAAATCAACGAGCAAGAAATCGAAGATAAGGCAAGGAAGTTTCGAAAGACAGCAGCAAGCAGCAGTCATTGTAGAGTAGCTTGAATTAAATACGCTGACTGGCCTACAACGCGCTCAAAAGCGCGCAATCATGCAGACGGCTACATGCAAAGAGTCTTGTTTATTGAGCACGTGAAGCCCCTTTACGACTTTCCGACCGAGAAACAGCCAAGGCAGAGTAGCTCGCTCTTCGCAGCCTACGTCTGTGTATTGCAGTAATTAATACTGTAGGTACTGACACCTTCGCCTCTCCGCGCCTGCTGATGCTAGCAACCATCAGGTGCAATCTCTTCTTGGGTCGCTTTTCTTCGATATGGTTCTGGGCGCGATTCGCAACTATGGCCGCGCAGCAGGCAACATCCAGCATGGTGATTCCGCCACGAATCCTATCTGCCTGTCCAGCCCCGAGCCTGCTCAACCTCGATACAAGCCGTACTCAAAGTCCAAGCCGAAAGTCAAGTCGGAGTCTGGCCTTTCTTCATCTTCCTTTCGCTCGTCGTTTTCCTCTTCCTCTACCTCTCGGTCTCTTCCTCCATCTACAACTCTTGCGCCCAAAGTCAAGGCAAGCGCTGCAGTCAGCTTGACAGAACAGCAACAACAAGTCCTTCGCCGCGTTCTCGACGGAGATTCAGTCTTCATTACTGGATCAGCAGGAACAGGCAAGACTGTGCTATTAAAAGCTATCATCGATGCTTTGCGAAGTCAGATTGATGGAGATCCGGAGAACGAGATAGCAGTCACTGCCTCGACTGGAGTCGCTGCTACAGCTATTCAAGGCTCTACCTTGCACTCCTTCGCAGGCTGTCAGTTAGCTAAAGAGTCGGCGGAGATTCTCGTCAAGAAGATCACAAGCAGGACTGCGATCGATTTGCGCTGGCAGCTGGTCAAGGTCTTGATCATCGATGAGAGTGAGTAGACCTATTCTATTATGCAAGAATAATATGCTGATGACAATGTATTCATAGTTTCCATGATTGATGGCGTCTTCTTTGAAGTGAATACCTTGCTGATTGGGTTTGTAGCTCAGACTGACTTTGTTTTGGTTGGCAGAAGCTCGAATACATCGCTCGCAAGGTCAGACGACGTGAAGAGCCTTTCGGAGGCATACAGCTCGTCCTCTGCGGCGATTTCTTCCAGCTGCCGCCTGTCAGCGAGCTTGGAGGTGGATCTTGCAATCTGGCGTTTAGGTCAAAGGTGTGGGACAAGTGTGTTCCTTACATGGTATCTTTGAAGCAGTAGGTCTACTTCTTTACAAGCTGTGATTGGCCTTCCCTGAGTCTTTTTGTGATTTCCGCAGAGTCTTTCGTCAAACCGACAAGGCTTTTGTCGAGCTTCTCAATGCTGTACGTCTGGGCAAGATCGAAAAGACAGTCATCAAGGCTCTGGAAGCTATGGAGCGCCCTTTGTCCTATAACGACGGTATCGAGCCCGTCAAGCTCTATCCTACCCGGGTCGAGGTCGATCTGGAGAATAAGCAAAGCCTGGCTCGTCTGCCCGGGCAAGCGCAGCACTACATGGCCCTCGATCAATCTGGCTTTGTTCCCGACACCGGCAGGCTCGTCTTCCCAGACGAGAATCGTCTGGCCGATCACCTTACGAGGGTGCGCCCTTTCTCCTTATTTTCGAAGAATAGATTGAACTGAACTGATGTAGTGTCTTGCAGAATACTGTCGCGCGAAAGGAGCTATCGCTCAAAGTCGGAGCGCAGGTCATGTTGACCAAGGTAAGCAAGCAATTTGTTCTGGATTACACAAGCGAGCTGACTGATACATTGTGCTCATGCAGAACGTCAAGAAGCTAGAGCTTGTCAATGGCTCCCTCGGTCGCGTCGTTGGCTTTCTTGGGATTCAAGACCTCAAGTATCTCGACCCTGGCAATTCTGATGGAGATGTCCCTACCGCCAGCACATCTTTAGGGGACATCTCCATCATTCAGATGGGAAGATGCAGCGACGGCGAGATGGCGCGTAGGCGCGAAGCTGGCCAGGACTGTCGACCTCTGGTATCGGCCGGTCTCCAGCCTGTAATTGACTTTAACGGGCAGAGAGTCTTGGTATCTGGTTTGGAGTTCGCTGGTACGTATCTGCATGGTCGGCCTTGGTCTTGGATCTCTGCTGATTTTTTAAGTCTGTTCAGTCACCGATTCTGCTGGTCGCGTCCAAGCTACGCGATTTCAGCTTCCTCTAATCTTGGCTTATTGCCTTACTATACACAAATCGCAAGGCCAGACGATCTCTCGCATCAAGATCAATCTGGCCAGCGTCTTTGAGGTGTGCAGACTGATATCAGGCTGTCCTTTGCGGTTGCATTCCTGACACTTGTATACAGGCTGGACAAGCATATGTAGCTCTATCTCGAGCAGTCTCGAAGGTAGATCTAGTGTACACTGATACTCGCGGGCGATGCTGACCTCGACTTTTCAGGATTCGATCGAAATTACTGGCTTGGATCCTAGCAAGTGAGGCGATGATAGGCAGCAGCATACAAGCATAACATCTGACCTTGGATGTGATGCAGAATACGCGTCCACCCTCTTGTCTTGGCTTGGCACAACTCGCTCGCCTGAGGAGCTCAAACATGAACATAGTGTAGCATAGCTCTATTCTTGGACTTTATCTGCTTGGTCTATCGGTATTAGTCGTGGTAATTTGTATCATAGCAGTCTGCTATACTATTCAGCAAAGCTCATGGCTCTCTCTACTTCTTACCAATATTGCGTTTCGACGAGCGCAAGCTGACTTTGTTACATGTTTTATTTTCTGAATGGAACAAGCTCAACATCGTCCTGAAGCATGAGCACTTCAACCGAAGACTGGCTCTAGACGGTCGAAGACCGTGTTGCCTTGCACTCGTACATGCCAGTCAGCTCGGTATACCTGCAGAAGCCAACAACGATGTCGTGGCAGATGTTCGGAATAGAACGGAGCGCGCGCTTCGAGAGCTCTGAACAAATCAGCCTTTCAAGACGTTTTGGTATGAATGGTCACCTTTCGCCGCCTCTTTTAAGTGTGGCTGACCTGGTGTTTGCATCGATTCTATCGAGTGACCTGTGAAATGACGGTCCATTTAAAGGTTTTCGAGCCTTCCAAGTTTCGGTCCATTCAACGGTCTCCAAGGTCCATTCAAGGGTTTTCAAACGATACGCTTTTTTGTGTATGTAGTCGCGTTGTACAAGTGAATCTATACAGCGAATGAATATAGGTGTTATACACTTGGAATGGGTTTACGAAGATGGAGGCG
>BCII01000043.1:0-43278 GCA_001972285.1 Erythrobasidium hasegawianum
TGCATTGCCCCCCGTGACAGCGACTGGAGGTCAAATCCAGTATGGACCCCAGTCGTACCTCCAGTCCTATCTCCAGTCGTCGTTCCAGTAACCTTGCATAGGACTCTTATTATATCGGAGGATGATGCGCTGAGCTATGACTCTTTTACGGTAAAGCGATCAGAGCTCGTGTCCATTTGTTTCAGGCTGAGGCAGGAGAGCCTGAAGCGCAAAATACTGAGTGTGCAATCAAGTCGTTACAAAGGCTTTGTGAACTCTATTGAAAAGCTCTGCCCCCACCGTATACTTATCCTAATTCCTAATTCCGAAAGAGGCGCGCTCAGATCCAATGTAGGAGAAAATAAATGTTTACACAGGTCTGTGCAGTACTCATACGGGCTTTGCCGAGCAGCGTCAGGCAAGATACCAGGCGCAAGACCCTCTTGGCAGGATTTCGCGTTGTTTACTATGGAGCACCTTCGTTAACACTCCCCAGGCACTCGACAAAGCCCCTTTGTTGTTACCTGCGCAGTCCTTGACTATATCAACAAGGCATAACATTGGTCGCCACTTGACTTGACCTGGAACAGCGACTTATGGATCTTTTGTTCGTAATTACGGTGCTTTGCTCAACTTTTTAGTAGGAATCTCTGTAGTGTATCGGCAAGGAATACTTCGAAGATGCTGTATCCAACCCAAAAATCCGTATGTCGATCTGTGATACTGACGCAGACGAGTCAGTCCATAGGAACTCGGTTCATCGACACCTCAGGAGTTACGTAAGCATATGATGAAGTGGCCGATAAGCGGGAGTCCCGACCACCATATAGGACTGCGAGGGGGAGAGTCAATGTACGATGCAGGTACAGCGGAATATGTCTCAAGCTAGAAGTTCGCCACTAGAATGGCAATAGGTCGCCAAGCTTCCTTCTCCTCTTGCGTTCCCAACGAAACTCAAACCTGGGCGCACCCATCGAAGCTTCGGACCCACCTTCGAGCACTTCGACGACTTAGCAAACAAACACACCGACGCAAGCGTCCCTTTCACGCGCGCTGCCTTTCCGTAGCAGGGATGTACAGCAATTGGGGGCTCGAATTGCCTGCACATCTTGTGCACTTCCCGCATCGACAGGTCACGAACGCCCAGGTTTGCTCGCGCACCTCATACGATATTATATGCTATATTTCGCCAGCTGTAGGCAAGCCCACCGATATGATACGCATCATGGATCTACAGGCGAAATGAACACGTATATGTTGACACAGATCATCAATCATACTAACAGGTCGTCAATACTAAGACGGGTACAGCTCCGTGCGGCTAAGAAACCAGGAGCTCGAGAGAGCCTGTGAATACATGTAAAGTGCTGACATATACAAATCTAGTTATTCCAGAACATCTGACTGGCACTGTACAAGTCTAATCAGGATGAAGTAGTACTAGCATGTAGACATGGTGCTATCGCGCATTCTCCCTATGGCACAATCGCCTTCTTTGCGGTAGAGTAGTAATTGTCTGCAATGCTGAGAAGGGCCTCCCAGAAGATCAATGAAGCCACTGTCATGTAAATTGCGGCACCGTGCTAGTCATTCTTCTTCTTAGAGCCCCTGATGCTAATCCACACACACAATGCGGGGATTGCGACTAAAAGTGGCAGAACTATTATAGCAATACCTGCGTAATATTCCATCTGCGTGATGGCATATCCAACCCAAAGAGTGCTGATCAGAACTGAAACCAGTCCAAGAATAGCATAAATGGAAATGAAAGTCTGGATAAGGAGCCTCTCTTCTTCTTTCTCTTGGGATATGACATCGCGAATGTCTTTATCGGTGAGAAGAAATTGACCGGTTAGCCCGAAGGCAATTCCCAGCACGAAAACCGCACTGGCTCCGAAGAGATGAGGGCAAGCCTGGACTCAACGTACATGCGTCAACCACGGACTGTCTCGTAATATATGACTCACATCATTTGCAGGGTTGGCAATCCAGATAGTAACGGCGGATGCCAGGGTAACAGCGAGTCCTACAGATGCAGCGAAGGATAGTGTCTTAAGAAATTCCTCGAAAGGCACTTCCCCTGTCCGAGGTTTCTTGTAGACTACAACGTTACCGATATGCTGTAGACACCACAATCTTCCGTCAGATCTGACTTTTGATGTCCAAATATACCACGTACGAAGCCCGCATTCTGATTCGTGCGTTGGCACAGTTCTCGTAGGTTCAGTAATGCATTGGAAGTCTGAGGCGCTTCTACTTACATTATTCAGCGCCATATCCAAGTTGGGTTGCCGATACAGATATCTTTCGTGTTGTCGCGAGGATGTACAGCTCGAGCCTTGAGTTGAGTTGAGTTGGATCGGAACTAGATTGACCTTATGTCCTGGACATTCGGACACGCCACCGCGGACACCCGCCAAAAATTTGCACAACCCCTTTTGGATCTTGTCAGAGATAGTTAGCTCCATTGCACGTTCACAATGCATCTGATACACGTCTCAGTCTCTCTGCGCTGGCCACCCATCATTCATACTGATGTTCGTGCAATGAAAAGTATAGCAGCAAGATTTCAGGCGTGCCCCGGCAGCGAGAGGGAGAAAAGGGAGCGCGAAGCGCCAAGCTTTCAGCACGTAGGTGTAAGTGAAGCTGCTAAATTTACACTGTTCTGCAAGCTGATGTAACTTCGCCTTTCATCTCAACTACTCGTCATCGTCAACAGCCAAAGCGACAGCTTCTTCTGGCTGACCGTATCGGAGGGCCAGCGTCTTTACGTCTAGCAACAAGGGCTCACGACGCTTCCAATACTTTCTTCCGCTCTCTGTTCCCTTCCACTTCCATCCTTCTGTACAGGCGGAGCTGGACACTTGATCCGTAGACATGCCTGGGACGACGCTGCACTGTTGACCGGATAAACAGGTGCATGGGGCATGCTCATTTAAAGATTCACCCATTTAGGCACCTAATCCTAAGAAAAGAGCCGAGATACTGAGCACCAGTGCGATATACAGTACCGATGGACGGTGAGCTGCTTGGAGGACGTAGCCGATAGGCAATGCTGACTGAATGCCAGAGCTTTCCGAGTTCCTCGAGAAGAGCTCACTTTGGCCATAGCTGCCATCCGATACCAGCACCTGCCTATTGACTTCCCCTTCGTATTCTGGCAAGGGTTTAGGGTACTTTGCCGGTGATCTTTGTTGCAAATCGGTGAACGCCAGCTTGATATATGCGCTTGCGAAGGCCGCACAATCAGCATAAAGTAGGCAGTAGCGGTCTTTCCTGGCAGTGAGGGCCCAATGCATATATCGCCTGCGTTTGACTTTCCCCATGCTTGCATTGAGCGCCTGCTTCGCTTTCAGCACCATATCGCTGCTTGCAATTCGGCAGAGCTCACTGGAAAATAAACGTGTTGCAGTTTCGCATTCATTGCATGTGCCGCCACAGGCTTGCTCACACACGCCAGGACGTAGCCAGTTTTATCTTCGTTGAATGTGATGTGGAATTCATGCATATCGTCCTGACCGACTGGCTTGACCGTCACGAATCCATGCTTGTTTGGTACGTAGCTATACATCACCACGAGATAGCTTGACGGATTGTCCTCATCATCCGCCTCGAGAAATTGCTCGAGCTCGCTTTCACCAGGGCTTCTGCTTTGCAATTGTAGCAAAGACTCTTCAAACCCCACATTACCCCCGATCTCTCGTAGTACCCGGAGGCTGTTGGATTTGCATTCAGCATATGGATATTCTGATTGCCAAAGGTTAGCAAAGCTTCCGCGGCAATCGAAAGTGAAATCTCCCACCCAGTCTGTACGTTCGCTTCACCTCTGCCTCTACAGACCACATCCGGCAGGTCAAGAGGACGACCATAACAATCAAGGTACAGGCTACGCGACCTTCTGCGAAGCGAGCAGGTTTCAAGCCGAAACAGCCACCGGTCCAGGATGCGCTGGCAGATAGCATCAGATACATACATGCAGCGGTTGTCATGCATAAGGTATCATTGAAGGTCCATTCTCTGTTGAATGTGGTAACGTTGTCCCTCAGATTGTTGATTGGCCTCATAGACGAGCCTTCTCCTAAACGGATCATTTCCCACGAGAGTGCTGACAGCAGTATGGCTGTTGGAGAGCAGCCTTTGATGACGCGATTGTCGCCCAATCCTAGCCAGTCCACCAGCGGACGACGGAGCGTCGCTAGCAGCATAAGGATACCGTAGGCCATCCGACGTAATGACGGAAGGCGAAAACAGAGGAAGAGAGACCAAATGCGGAATGTGGAAAAATGGTAGGCAAAGGATATTGCCCACTCTTGACAAGAATCCAGGTAACGGTCTTGTACTTGGATGGTCCCAGCTTCCCGATTCACTTCATCTAGCCATTCCCTCCATCACCTTGACGCGTATCCTACGAATATTAGGCGTTGATATGCTTCCTGCGACGGTGGACTAACTGGTGCTTCTTCTATCCTGCCTCGGCCCCACAACAAAAATCCGTGTTGAGATGAATCTTTTGCGTGTAATAATCGCCAGCTCGCTTTCTCTCCCTTCTTGGAGTAACCCGTATGGTGTATGTAGAAGCGCCAATGAGCGTTCAATGCGCCATGGTCCGGATCTATGTACATGTGACCAGGACCTTTGATCCTCGCTCCAACAAGAAGTTTTGAAAATATAAAGAAGAGGAGCGGCAGGTAGTTGTCTTGAGTGCCGACTACATGCCCGCAGCCAATTTCGTATGGGCCGAAGTAGAGGGTGGAGAAGGCGGCAGCGACCAAAAGAGCGGAGTTGAGGTAGCCGGAACCGCCATATGCTGTTTGAATGAAGGCTAGGAGAATCGCTGCAGCAGAGCTCGACCACTCTTCAGCGGATCTGTAATCTATCGGCGTCAACATGATGGGAAGTATAGCATTAGTTCTCGATAGAAAGCTGCGGGTCAAAAGTGGCGCAGTGATTGGTTTTGAAGGACAGGCACGTGGCGCTCCAATGTACCTTAAGAGCATAGGGTCATCTTCAGCCAGGAATTAGAGCCTGCAGCACCCCCGAAAAACAAAAACCTCCCTAATATTCCTAAAATTCAAAATAACCCTGTGCTTCCAGGAGCAGAAACGGAGTGGTGCCCAGGAATTGCATCGTTGAGTAGACGCCATGTTTGACATTCGTCCATCACAAGCAGCATATGCTGCGGGAGGAAGGCTTCCCTGCTATTAGCAGCGCCTTCAAGCAATAGCTGTTGAGTGACACTGCATAAACGGAAAGGGTTGCATCGATTGACCGCAAAGTGCGCGATTGAGAGGCGAACATGTTAAGCAGCATTACTACGATCAGAAGCAAGACGCGGTCCAGAGGTCCTTATAGCGCCGGCTGTGGAGCTCTACCCCGTAATTCCAAGATCCCTCAGAAGGCTTTTCTAGCGTCTGTGCTGCATGTACTGTACGGAGCATGTTACCTGTTGATAGATAGCGCTAACTGAATATCCTGCCAGTCTTCCCATTCCGAGATCCAGCTGCAACCGATAAACCGAAGTACCTAAGATCAGCTAGTGTCTACACCCTACAATCTTGACGGAGCGCTCACTCTACTGGCAGTCCCGTATGCCTGACCTAGCTGACTTAGCTGTAACACGCCTATTTGTACCGCATTTCAATCGTTTCGGACTGATATCCACCTGGCCTCATCGTAGTAGCCCGCGCGCTATATCACCGGCACATTTGGCAGAACCAAGACATATACATTGTACAGCTGCTTCTTGACAACCTCCAGGAGCAGCATTCGCCCATCTGGCGGTTATATGGCGATGCCCAAATCAGATCCACCTCCGGCTAGGCGATCTTCGCACTCATAGCGTCCACGAACATAATAGGAGGAGAGATTTGAAGCTCCTCATGACAATGTGGTGCTTGATGTGATGCTAATGCTGACATACTGTAGACCAATCTGCCGAGTTGAATCAGCTTGCATATCTTACAGTTTCGATGCTAGCCGCACCTTGAGACTCGTCTCTCCAATGTCCATCCGAAGATAAAGTGCATGCTGGAGCCCAAATGCCAGGCTTTGCCGAGTCTGCTCAATCCCCTTGTTTACGGCATAGGCTCCGGCAGAGCTCAGCAGTGCCGCCAATGCATTGTCACTCTGAAGGTAACCTTCGATCCGGTACAGAAGAATGCGGCTCCACATGTATGGCTACTTGCCTATATTATCTGTAACAAGCGCTCTAGGGATGTGGTCGGCTGCCTTACACTTGAAGAGCATTTTCTTGGGCGGGATCACCCTCTGGCAGGTCGTCATTCCCCTCATTTGGTTGGTTATCGGCCATAGGCCGTCGCAGAAGAGAATAAATCTCGCGCAACCAGTCCCCTGGCCTGCGATCCTTGCACAATGCCAAATATGCCAGCCAATCTTCCGTTCTCTGATCCACCACATCCACTTCCTTGCTGTTGTTACCCGTGAGTAGCTGTGTATTGGCGTATCTGAATTTGGCGTAGAGAATTACAGATAACCACCATTGAACGCACAATCCAATACGAAGCTTGGGAAAGCCCACCATGACCATGACGATTTAGGCCACGATGACTCCCACACGAGGAAAAGTGAGGATCAACCGCAACCGATTCTTCGTTGTTGATTGTATGGAAGCCAAGTTGCTGAGGAGAAACAGCACAGCGTTCAAGCCGCCTAGTGAAAGCAGCACTGTGGCTTGCTCTCGGTTGCCTGGACTGTGTGAGAAGGCAGATGCATCGCAGAATAGATAGATGTGCGAAAGAACCCAGATAAGAGCATTCATGGCTCCTACCCAGCCGACTTCGCGGTACGCCAGCTCTTCAGACGATAGAGCGTAGACAAGTATAATGACTAAGATGACAATTGCTCCGGGACCGACCATAGCGCGACCTAGAGGATTTGTCCAGAATAGCGTGGCACCGTTTATACCGAGAAGGATCGGTAAAAAAATAGTAAGAAGAAGGAGAGCCAGACCGAATTGGAAGCATCTTTACTTGTGCTATAGACGGCAAGCCGCATCGCCACGGAGTCCATTAGTTGGAGTCAGGTTCGAAACTTCCCGGGCAGAGCCGGTCAGCAGAGAAGGGAGTGTAAGCAGGATTCCAGCCAGATGTAGGGTATTGCTAATGTGAACGATACAGGCTGGTAGACTTACGCATTCTGTAGATTATCCGAGTTACCTGGCTTTGTGGAAGTGGTCATGGTTTCGAAATGATGGAAAGGTCTGTTACATGCCAACGGGCCGGACATGTTAGGATGTCGACCAGGGGCGTGACGTCGGGCTTGTCACGTGGATTGGTTGAGTAATCGAAGACCCTACGGAGACGATCCTAGGCATAGTGAGTTGGGAAAAAGGAAAAATTTGTATAGGCCCTTGCATCGTACTGATATCTAGGTTTCGCGATTGTAATACTTACGTACAGTGTTGTTGCGTGGGCGGCATATTCCGAACTTTCAGTCTATCGTCTAATACATGCTAGCCTCGGCAATGACTTGGCCATCTACAACCTCTGGCAAGCATATTCGAGCTGCTCTGGATAGATATTTGCTTTCGCCTGTAGCCCGGTCTGCCGAGACAAGCCAAACTATTTTTCGGTATGGGCGGACTTTGATTGCCCATCTACTCAAACTGAGGCAGGATGTGTGAAGCTAGAGCCTCCTTATATGAATTATCAGAGTATACAGGGATTGGTCTCGAAGTGGGGAGCTTAACTATGAAGGACAGGAGAGAAGGGATGGGAGAAAGGGAGGTTTCAGATGTCCTAGTTTTACGATAATACCTATACTCCAGTAGGCCCGTTGCATTACATCATGCACCATGCACCATATATTGCACACCTATGCCTACCTGCCCATCACCTGTGCAGGACACGATTAGCGGATGAGGAGACTCCTCTATCCGCTTGACTCACTGCATCAGGGGCGCTCGCAAGCTTTGGTAAGGAGCAATGGTGACGGGGCCTGTGGACCATGCTCATCAGATATCCTACTTTCCGAGATGCGAGCCGTTACTATTGCTACAATGAACAGTATCTCCAATGCATCTTTCGCAAATACATATAGAGCATATCAAGTGATCCGGGGGCTGATGTTGGTATGGGCCATCAGATCTACATGCCTTACCTCTTCATCAAGACATCAAGACTGATGCCCCGAAATACACCATTGCCATGTCTGGAATGGCTGTCTTCTCACTTCTTTGCACCATGACGGATCATGAGATTCGTTTTCATTAAGCAGAACAAAAAGCTCATCCTCACTGCGCTCCTATCGATACCTATACTGGCTTTACCAATCACTGTAACACTTTGGATATGCAGGGAATAAAACAGAAAACAACAGTTTATGGACTGTTTCGAACATCATGGGCATCGTAGCAAAGCATTGTATCTGGATATGGGGATGCAAGCACTGGCGTCCATAGTGGCATGGCAACATGACTGCAAGTCTGTGTCTATGATTCAGCCTGCGCCCTGCATACGAGCAGGCTTGCCCGGACGGCTTTTGGTGCTGATCCAACCCATCAAGGCAGCTTCTTCCCACAGAATACGACATCTTGCGCTGTTGAAGATCTTTCAACACCTGGCGAACAACGCTCGTCCTGATTATTGCTTTTTGAAGCCCACATTGGTGCGGCGGTGATTGGCATGACTGGCAAGACCCCAAGGTAGCAAGCAGGAACTGGCGAACGCAGAAAGCGCGCATTCCTAGCAGAGCATGCTCCTTCTCCTCAGCGTATCCTCCTTGGCATGATGTCTAATATGCAATGCGGATGTGCCGTATCTCGGCGGGTTTCCATCATTCAGAACAATTGTTCAGCGTATCTTTGCGTTATAACAGGCCTTGACGGGACTTCTTTATCTATACTCTCAATACGGCCATAGAGCCTTTTTCGAAAGTACTGTCTACGAAGCGCATCCAGCCAGTGCGGTGGCCTACATACAACGAAGTTGCATATGTCAGCAATTTGGTCGATTATGAAAGGGCTTCTTCACGAATATTGATATGCACATACCATATGGACGCGGCACAAGTGATGTGCCATCCCTCCAGTGGCAAAATACATCCGATAAGCCATACTACACTTCAAACAACAGTGTCAACGGCAATGGCAGATCTACGACAGTGAGGCATTGCGTCTTACAACTTGATATCCTTATACACTACACAGAACAATTTACAGCTTACGCTTGAACGCTTATCAGCTATGAACTACAGTCGGGAGAAAGGAATGCCTACCTAATATCAACTCCTATCCCAATGGAGGCTATGCCACTCGTCGACTATGTGGTTACCGTATTCTTAGGATGGTCGCATTGGCTCCTGGTACTTACAGGCGGGGCGCTTGCGAGTATGGACCTATGCGAGCTGGCGGTGGCCGCCGCCTACCCGAAGCATTGGTCTCTGTATCTTACCGACGGCACGAGCGTTACTCGCCTACACCTTCTACGAGAAGGACGACAAGTGGCGCTCGCGATCAGAACATCAAAGTGCTTAGTATCCGGTCTCGACGCGGCCAGTTGGGTCGGGCGTACATTTTGTAGTGACGCAGAACTGAAGAGCTTAGGTAGGTCCTGAAGCATGTGGGGACTTCTTCAATCCGAACTCATCGTGGTCGGGTGCTTGTCAGGCGTCCAGACACTGCATCTCGACTCACGGCCTCGCGTATACTACAACGTCCTTGGCAATAACTGCCAAGAGTTCCTAATCAAATTATGGCGCAGTGTTCCGAAGACGGTAAATTCACCACTTGATAGAGTAGCTAGGGCCGCTATCGCAGACAATCACGATTTCCCTGCATGGTTCGATCTACGACACCCAATGGGCATGACTGCTTCGGAAGGATGGGATCTCGTACTACGCGAGATCTTCCTCCTACCGATACAACTTTGGTTCTGCATTATCAGAAGCTGTCTCCTGTGAGTGAAGAAACAGATATATAGATATGTATGTTGCTGATATTTGTTGATAGTCGCATAGGATATGTAACTCTAGGGATGCGCGACATATTGGACGGGACTATACTCCATGGGTGCGCAAGAGCAATCCTTGGCACAATTCGCTTCGCGATAAGATCCACAGGTTTCCTACACGGCCTTGTACTTTGGCCCTCAATACTTTTGTGGAATGTCGTATATGGTCGCCTATTGTGAGCACTATACATAAATCCTCTAATAATTCTGAATACCTCGATCAGATTCACTGCAGTTACTGCCCTTTATACGAGTACAGGAATACTCGAATATTTCGACTGCTATCGAGAGGGCCTGGCCTTGAACACAACGATCTCCAGGCCCGCACAATTTCGACGTGTATTACAGAACAGCATAATAACGTGCGTAATTCCATTGTGTCTGTGTGATACGCACTCACCCAAATTGCAGCTCTACATTTGCCCGCAATGTGCTCAAGCTTATACTCGTTGCAAAGTTCGCTTGTCTGAGCGACGTTCCTATACACTTTGGCGAATTATTGCGACGTCTGACAAACGTTGCTCTTTGGAAGTCTGCCCTAGCAAATTTTGCTGATACGTGATATTCGGATCATGAGCAAGAGCACAAACGTCGAAGATAATGTAGTGTGGCTAAAGAATTAGAAGAGGAGATGCATGGCATAGACCGGGTGGTTTTGAGCCACAATGAGCCCGCTAGTATGTGGGATAGACCGATACGTACGGCTCCCTACATTCGCTAGCTGCAATTAAGCTCTGCATCGTCCATCAGGGTTTTTTTTTCCCAGAAAGCCCATTTTTTGAACTCCGAATCTGTTCTGAGTACTGCATTCTCAGCTTCTCCTATACCCCCAATACCTCCCGGACAGTCATTGTTCAGCCTCTGAAGTCGTCCTGCGATAGAATGCGGTGGATGTGGCAGGTCAGAATAAACACGTTATCGAAAATCCGGATTTCGCGCAGGACTTCGCTTACCTTGGCGCGCCAACACAACATCATACTCACATGACACACTCAAACCACCGGCACTACAGTCAATCAGTCATCCCTTCTTCTATCCCCCGGCGTTTGCGTTAGTTTATGACTATCTGTTGTCGACAGACTAGATGTCCGGGCATTTGAGGGCGCGTGTCCAGTCTTTTGTCTTCGGTAACCTGCACCACATAAACAAACAGGCGGACTTGTATAATTGCTAGGAAGTCTTTGCGTTGTCTGTACGTTAAGTAAGCAAGGCCATACATCTGTGGCGGTATGCTCCTGCCATTCGTCTCGTCTGCTACAGGATGTCTAGCTATCGCCCGTACCCGACAAGTCCAGCACGCGAACGCAACGATTCCTGCGCATCAATCTGCTGGCGGAGATTGTAACGACAGCGAGGACCCGCAGACGACGCAAGATGACGTAGTATCAAAGGACAAAGGCAAAAGGACGGCAGCAGCAAGTCAACACATTTATGAAAAGCACTGAATTGTCTAAGCCAAAGAAAACCCCGCGGCAAGTACAAACATCCTACAGAAATGTGGCGTGCCTGGTGTGCACAATGCCAGCAAGATATTGGTTTGAATGACAGAGAAAGTTGCGTAAAACAGGCTGTACAGCATAAGCCAGCCGTCGGACAACTCGCGTGTCCGCCAGCTACTTCAGACATGCTTCATGCAGCTAATTTGCTGGCTTCTATAACGCAGCCGGTCTACCTCTTGCAGTTCTAGTTGGCGGTATCAAGGCCTTCCCCGTTACAGGCAAACAAGCCTTACAGGGCAGAGCTGCCAAGGTATTCGACGAGGGCATGAGTACCATTGCAGACACTGCGGCCACTGCTGGCACATCGGAGGCGACGCAGAGTTCCAATCCGTCAGCATATGCAGGTGTTCGCGCTTCTCTGCTCTCGACTCTGAGTGGTCATGGTCAGGCGTAACTAGCATTAGCGCGGGTATAAGCTGATGTATACGACCGCCTTAGAAGGCAGACGACTCATCCCGGATGGCTGAGGATGTTCCAGACCTGGAGTCATTTCCGGAGCGTCTCCCACTTCAGGAACTACACTGTTCGCCCTACTCGTGCGTTGACTCTTATTGCGTGGTACTCTGTGCAGAAGTCGCAAGGTGTAGGCTGCTCAATGGTTTGGCGTCATAGTGGCTCGACGACTCCAGCATGATCTGGTCGATTATCATTGAAAGGTTCCTATGTGCTTGCAGTCCGTAGGCCCAAAGCCGGTAAGAAAGATATCCCTAAGAAAGTGGAACCATTTCTTACATTAATCGTTCCGAGACTTACGTTGGCGAGCCAGAGCACAGCAAACGCAGCATCGATGTAGACCGTATCCTGTGCATGAACAAGACCTCCGAGACTGCCCAGACCCGCAAAGGATTGCAAAGCTCCAAAAGCCGCTTCTACGCAAGCCTCTTGCAAGTCCATGTCGTCTCGGTCTCCCAACGATCGCGTTTCTTTGAGTTAAGTCGGAAATTGACCGGGAGAACTGAAGAATTGCAATTTGCAGAGGCTCAAGACTCATTGGTGCTATAAGTGCATTGTCTTAGATTGAGACGCAGAGATTGTTCAGGAGCAGAAGATACTTACGGCTAGGGCCTAACCAGGCATCCTTAGTATTCCAGAAGTGGTTATTATGAAAGTAGTACAAGGAGTGGGAGACAAGCTGTCTTTTCCAGATAAGTGCCCCTTTGCTGAAAGACCTCTATCATAGAGCTGCCCTGTTAGCTTTATGTAATACAATCAATCCTTTTGTGGTCACAACGTGAGAATAAAACCCAGCTTGTGAGTATCCACTCATTACTTAGTCGCATAAACGTCTCCGGTTAGTAAGCAATTCGTTCTTAAGAAGCTGAGGGAAGTAGGTCAGATTCATTTGAGCGCGACATTGAGGAGATCTGCGACAGCCTGTAGAATGGCTTGTTCTGAGCTGGATTATTCAGCAAGCAAACAATAAATATCGGCTCTTTTAGGCGCTTCCTTTGATCCCTATCCGACCCGTAGCGTGCTCAGGTCAATCGGAACCTCACAGGCGCCACACTCCTCTAGAGCCTCATCGTCTTGGCTTGTACGAGCCAATTATAGGCTTCTGCGTCTTAAATCCGACCCAAGGCAGCATAGTTAGCGATGTTGGCGACGAGAGTCAACCTTCTCGGGGAGAGATTATACCACAAGCTCAAACTGCTACAAAGCTCTACACGCTACTTGTCTACTTCTTTCAGCTTCCCATGTATAATCTTGCAGATCCATGCTGCTCCGTCTGGTGGTTTTACACATGCCCTTGAGGGCAATACCAACTACAACGTAGCGAGCGACCACGATAGAAAGGTTGGGCGACCTTATCGTCCCTCGTCGCGCAGCTTCTATCAAGGTCAGCAAGATACCAAGCAAGAGACCGAAGTTGTCGAATCGCCAGATCAGCGGAGATGCCCGCATCACCAATCTTGCTCGTACCCTCTCAGGGATGCAGCAACAGGAGGGCGGAGGAAGGCCTCGGGATCCTGATGAGATGACACCCGTAGATGCCAGCGATCCAGTTCTCGATCCTCACAGCGACAAGTTCAACGCAACGAGATGGTTCAAACACGTTATGAGCGAAGTCTCGAAGCGCGAAGGCGCAAACGTCATCAGACAGGGTGGAGCGGCATAGCGCAATCTCACAGCCGCAAGAGAAGCTTCAGACAATTCTATCAACTCACGGTCGGAAACGCCATTCCAAGCTTCATGGCGTCCCTCTTCAGCAAAGTCAGAGGACACCAGCCGACAGTAGAGATCCTAAAGAGCTTCGACGGTTACCTCGAATCTGGCGAAATGCTCGTCGTGCTTGGCCCTCCAGGAAGGTATGTGTTTTCCTTCTTTCTCCCAGAGGAAATCAGAAGGCTGAGTCGCATTCTGCCTTTCTTCTCCAAACGCAAGTGGCTGCTCTACCCTGCTCAAGACACTCTCTGGCGTAACGCACGGTTTTGAAGTCAGCAAGGAGAGCCACATCAACTACAATGGTACCTCGGATGTGTCTTCCGTATCGCTTGAAACTGGCTGACCCGCTTGTGACGAAACAGGTGTCTCGTCGAAAGAGATGCACCAAACCTTCCGAGGCGAATCCATCTACTGCGCAGAGGTCGGGAGGAATTGTCCGATCCTTACCGTGAGTCTATTTTCTTCGTATCCTACACGAGTTGAAGCTGATGGCACTCTTCGCAGGTTGGACAAACGCTTCAATTCACTGTAGAGGCTCGTCTGCCCGTGAAGACACCGGGTCAAAAGCGAACAGAGCTCGCAACTCATGTGCGAGACGTCATCATGGCAATCTTTGGCATCGCACATACCGTCAACACGAAAGTCGGTGATGATCTCATTAGAGGTGTCTCTGGAGGGGAGAGGAAGCGTGTCGCCATCGCAGGGGTCGCTCTCGCCGGAGCTCCATTGGGCTGCTGGGATAATTCTACCCGTGGTAAGTCGACATGACCCGTGGTCTTAGAAGGGCTCTATTCCTAATTAACTTGCGGACCAGGTCTTGATAGTGCCAACGCTATCGAGTTCTGCAAGACGCTGAAGTTGTTCTCCGAGACGTGTGGCTCCTCCAACGTGGTCGCCATCTATCAGAGTCCCCAAAGCGCCTACGACCAATTCGACAAAGCTACCGTACTCTAGATGGCGAATGCATCTTCTTTGGACCTGCCAGTGAAGCAAGGCAGTACTTCACAGATCTCGGCTTCCAAGCGCCCGAGCAGCAATTGACGCCTGATTTCCTCACGTAGTCGAGAAGACAGCCTGTCTCGACTATCAAATTATCCGAAAGGATCGTGAGGTATTTGTCATGACATGGAGGATGGAGGCAGATTGCAACCTCCAAATGAATGAAAAGAGGATGTGTCACTATACCTTACGATCTAGTCGTGGGAAGCTGTCAATTTCCGGGCTTCTACTAAGCTGATGCCGGTGTAAGATCCCCGTGTTTTGATTTACGCATTCAAGGTGACCAAAGGCAGCAGCAAATTGACTAGTGATGAAAGAAAGCATGGAAGAGTAGCTTAACATCCGACATCGGCGACCATCCGCACACCCTTACATGCAAATCACAAAGAGCAAGCGTCCGAACAGCAACGGAGCTGTACTTGCCTCACAGAAAATACCGAAAGAATGCCAAATCCGAAGTCTGTTATTGTTCAGTGCTTCAGTAGGGGGCCGCGTCCAACGGTGGGGATAACGCTAGACAATATGAGAGTTAGTCGACGCTTCGCTCTTTGGTTACTCTATGACAAATTGGCTGAACAGTTTCATTCCCTACTGGCTCTTGTGTCCATGGCTATCATCCGCTTCGTGTATTCGCATGGTGTACTATTCGTCATGATAATTGAGACAGGTTGTCTCTCTGCGTATCAAAATAATATGGACGAGGACCGTGGCAGATTGCGAGGGTCTACGGTGGAAGAACCACTGCAGCGATGAATGTGACTGGAGCAATAGAGTCAAGGGCATGTGTCGGATTGCATATAATCGGCTTCTTACGTTAGCTGCTCCCTACTGTCAATTTAACGGTGGCTGAAGATTTGGGAATAAATAAGAGGTCAGATCCTTCTGAAAGATTACCGGCTTTCTTTCCTGCTAAAGGCGAAGACGAGGCAGTAGATGCAGTCACACTATTGAAGGATTGTGCCGCGGTCTTGAAACTGTGACTTGTTTCCTCCGCCCCCTTTCCACAGTCGACGAACAGTCTAAACAAGCTATAGGCAAGGATTGGACCCTGGGAGGTGCCTCCCTATTGAAAGCTCTGTTTGGCCTGAGCAATGAACTAGAAGGTCTACTCTCTTATTATGACAAAGCAGTACCGAGGGCATGTGTCTACGCTCACTGCTGCTTGCTGCTCCCTTGCTGCTCCTTCGCAAGCAGCCGTAGACAAGGTCAGTCTTGGCCGATAAGCCGGAGGTCCATGGGAAATGAAAGCTCGAGCGCGAGGTGACAGCTCAGCTAAACGATATCACCATTACAGAGGTGCCAAACCAGCAGCGGGGTGACGTAGATCTTGCACATCGAAACCCCAATTACTCTCCGACACTTCTCGAATAACTACGTAGACCCGACGAGGTTCTCCTTGAGTCAGATCTCCATGCTCGCCAGGAGCATCGGTGACGCTTTCAATCAGCTGTCGTTTGCACGTCCATCTGTCAGAGCATGAGGTATTCCAAGATGTGCAGGAGTGGCAAGGGAAAGTATCGACTCTGCGAAGAAATCTCGAAGAAGCGACCTCCCCTTGCGAATTGGTAGAAGCGCTGTATCCGCCTTGGATGACATTGATTTCGAGCGCGATGAAGTTCGTCTGCACTTGATGTCCGCCATTGAAGACCTGTGTCCTGGGTTACTCGCGTGTGAAGACCAATGTGGTACTGAGAACCCAATCTTGCAGGGCCAAGTTTTCCAATCGAACTCCTGCCTGAGTAATTGCTGCGACAAGTTTCTGCAGAGATGTAGGAAGGAATCTGAGAGAAGAGCACGAAGACCTATGGTTATAGCGACCGTTGATAATCTCCGTATAGGAGGTTTCCTAGGTGGAGGCAGCTTGGAGCTTATCCGGTTTTTAGCAGCTCATTTAGCGATTGCATATTGTGTCCGTCTGCTAGCTATGCCTGGCAATATGGTGCGGGATGGACCCAGAGCAGATAATTAAAAGCGTACACACTGACCACAAGTTGTTCTGGCTACTGATGAGGCAGAAAAGCGCGTACGCTTGATGCGCCACAGTTGATGCCGCAACACCAAAGCCATGCTCATTAACGGTGACTTCCGAATTTCAAAGCCAATTCTCTATAGTCACGATCGGACATTGGGCTTCGCACTTCCGGCAGCTCATTGGTGCGGTATAAATCAGCAACCAGAGCATAACCGCAACGGGACGTGCAGTGGCAAACCTCCGATCCCGTGAAATTCGTGAGAAGGGCATAGTCATGTGTCCCTAGGCCTGCTGCACATGTTGTTTAGCGGCGCGATGTTGTCCACCTTGCAGGCAGCAAAGCATGAAGAGCAGGAAAGGGATGCATAATTTCGCTAATGTAAATGTGCCCTGCAGAAGAAGGCCCTAACAGATCGATCTTAGTCGAGGTAGCTTTCAGCTAATGCGAGAATCTCGCCAAGCTGATCTGCCGTCTGACCAATAGGTTGAAAGTGCGCACCTGAGACACATGTCTTATGTATCTACTCTTGACCCTTTGGCCCCAATTCGAAAGCTCAGGCCTATATCAGCAAGCAGACTCCGTATTCGTTAGGCGACGCACGCACAGACTCTCTAGGCGATGCAATACCGTAATAACAAAACCAGCGAGTGCATGCGACAATAGGCAGAGTCTGTGCTTGGCAAAGGCGTTTGGGCCGCTGAACAGCATTGTTCAGTGCTTTTTGAGGGGTTTGCACAAAAGGCCCACCAGATTCCTGCGTGGATTGTTACATAAAATGGGTTCAGGAGCCCATAGGCTTTGTCTGCGTTTCCTCTGCTACAGTTTCCGCTCAGTAAGGAGATGGCAGCCCAAGGAGCGATCACTATCCTACAACCGAAAGAGGATTGGCTTAAACACGATGATAACCTAGTCACTCTCATCAAATCCGTGGCGAACTTTGTACAAGATGACTTGCTACATGAGCGGCCTATAAATACTGCAAAGATATATCTCGCATTGTGTTTGGGATTTCAGTCGGCCGGCATAATGCAGGTCGACCATGCTCCGAATCTCTGGATAGACCTTGGGCCGCAAACGTATAAGGTAAATATTCTTGATGCTCAATGAGAACCGGCAGTCGGGGCTGATCGTATTTCGCAATAATAGATATGTTTAGGCGGAGTTCAACCAGAGTCGTATTGGAGTGAAACTACTATGCCTACCTTGGCAGACTTGACTGGCCACGACATATCTACAAACGAGCAACGTCCACGCCTTCCGGCCAAGCAGGGTCTGAAAGCCTTTAATCGGCTACACCTCCTATTGGCTTCTTTGAAAACGCATACTTTCCTGCCAGTCTTCGAAGAGTACACGTCTGCGACTTCAGACGTTCATCGTGTAGATGACGGAAAACTCCTTAGATCTTCGGTCCTTATGGAACATGGAACAATACAGCTGGTCCCAAACAATTGCCTAGCGACCTGTATGGTCCAGCTTGATCGACTAGAGGTACAGCAGTCGAGAACAAGTATCGCAGTTAACAGAAGTTATTATGCTTTGGGTCAAGCGTACTGTCGTACCTGGAACGTGAGTTTGTTAAGCATTACGCACAGTGCCTACTCTAATATGGCTGGTATGACTGCAGATCACCGACAATAAACCAGGCGGGTGGAAACTTAGTGCAGTCCTGCATAAGGAGGCACTTGGGAAGCTCAGCACCTATGAAGGCCTGACTTACTTGACTACAGCCAGGGGTCAGATGAAGTGGAAGAAGCGCCTCCAAAGAGCCCATAAATATTGCTTGCTCGTTGATATATTCGGCGAAGCCATTCTTGGAGCTGCTCCAAGCGTCTCAATATCGCGCCTGGACCCAATCTCCATTACTTCCCTGCAGCTTCTTCAGGATGAACGGCTCACCAACGAAGATGTCTGTGCGATAAAGCTAAGAATGAGCGCTCCGTGAGGTAGAAATCTCTCCCGGAGCCTCGGACTTACTATATCTTTGTATGGTAAATATCGTGTATGCTTTTCAGTGTACTGTACAGCGTGTCTTTCTGCGATCAGAGCCTCGTGAGCTACAAATTAGTACCACTAAACAGTCCTTTGCTGTAGATGAAAGACTTCAAGACTTACTTGCGCCGATATATCACTTTCTCGTTAGCGACGGAGCGACGGAAGTATATACGGCTCGTTTGACGACTGGTTTCAATGCATCAGTGAAAGTGATTATCTATGTTGCTACGTGCACTTCAAATGTGTACTGGAAGGCTGGCTCTGCAAGTGATCTTGTCCAATTACTGTTTGAAAACAAGAGGGGCAATTGAGGTAATTATAAAAGAACGTCATGACCCTCGCAGATGGACCAGTCCGTGTTAAGTCTTGGCCTGTCTTGCGAGAATCCAGGGAAATGAGAGAGCGGGCCGAAAGGATCGCCCAGCCGGACACCTGGTGATCATTCTGGGACGTGCAGTCATCTTTCCCAACTATACCCGCGCAAATAGAGAAGAGAGCTATCAGGTTAAGCTGTCTTACCATGCACCTAGAGTAAAGCGCGTGTGTGCTATGCATTCACGACGATGTTCCCAACCACGGGTTTGAAGGCATTCTGGTAATCGATTCATACGCCCGTAGTATATGTCTTGCCAAACATAGAACAGTTACGACCTATATTCTATCGTCATAATAGGCAACAATCCGGACCATCTTTTATGCGTGAGATTGTGATTGGCGTATTAGCAAGCTCCACCAGGTAATTAACTGATTTAACCTTAAAGATATGGCTGCAGGACCCTGTCTCAAACTCTGCCGTTGGTCTCAGATACAATATGGTTGGCAGAAGTAAGGAAATTATCAGGACTGCAGGACAGCCCTCTGTACAAGTATAATTGACACACTTTTCCTAGCAACTACAAAGGGGGTTATATCAGTATACTGGACAAGCGCGTACCGCAAACAAAGAGGGGCGAGAGGCCAAGGGGAGCTGCCTTTGTTGAGGTAAGCAATGACGTAAGGTGAGCACAAGGCAAGACGGGTTGTCCAAGAGATACCAAAAAATAAAATCCGGCCTGTCATGTGCCAATGTCTACAGTAGTCATGTAAGGCCAGATCAGCATGTAGATGCCTTTTCAGTATTTTCCGGTTCTGGTGACATAGATTTCCGTATATATCTGACGAGATAATGTTGATTAGTTGGCCTGGAAATCACTCTGAGCTTATACTCACCGTCTCACAGCGGAAAGGTGGTCCTCTTTGAGAACGTGTAGGATGCGTTCCTGTCTCTTGAGTCCTGTGATTCTATCCTTAAGATCGCGTTCCATATCGTCGATACATTTCTGTCGTACGTCCAACGCAGAGACTTTTTCATCGAACTCCCGTAATTTTCTAGCGAAGTATTCGAATGAGTAATGTTGGAATGACGCAATAAGATATGCATTACCTGTATGAAACGTCCATGGACTCTCCAAGGAGCTGTGCAAAGCARGGTAGAGCTAAAAGTTCCGATGTACTCGGGCGTTGCTGAGGCTGCTCCGATGATAYTTTAGCCGTTGTGAAKTAATAAAGTAAACACGTACATCGCGGGAAAGCAARCGAGCCTGCATGTTTGAAAACGCAGAGCTGTAGCCTTCCAAGGGAGCAGCGCAGATCCGATCAACCGTTCGCTGCTTAAGCGGCATCTTTCTGCAGGGCTATAAGCACCTTTGAAGACCAAGCAATTTTGTGAAATGTACACGCACCTGAGCGTGGAAATTTCGTATAGGATACAGCCAAGACTATACATGTCCGCTTTGACATCGTATGACCGGCCTTCCTTCATTTCCTGTTGAAGATTTTAATTTTAGTATGATTGCAAAGTCCGGCTGCGTACAGGTGGGAGATATCCCGGAGTCTGTTTTCGCTCCTGATCAGTCCTTGTTCACGGGCGATACATAATCAGAAGTAACAATTTACCCCAACTATTGAATTAGCCGTTTCTTCACGAGCTTCCAGAACGCGAGACAATCCAAAGTCTGCAATCTTGAACGTTCCATCGCTTGTAATGAGGACTTTCGACGGGAAAGAATGCATCGTGCATAAAGCTGTATTGTCGATGCGCTCACCATTTTCAGGTTTGAGATCTCGGTGCAGGATCCGCTGCTTGCCAACCGTGCTTGTATGACAGAAATGCAATCCCAAAAGAATCTGTATGAAGATGCGGAGCACTGGTCCTTCCGTCATCTTTGACCTAAAGAAGTAGCAGATTCTCAATGTAGGTGTCATGGAGGAAGCGATATATCATACATACTTCAACGATTTCCGAAGATTTATCGCCTGTCGCAAGTCTCCCCCGTCACAGTATTCCATGACAATGTAAGGCTGACTGTCTGTAGGATCCTGGCAGACTTCTTCGACTGCCACGATATTGGGATGTTCAAGCTGCGATAGCAACTCCCCTTCACGAAGGAAATACTCCATCTCTTCGGGGTCTTTGCCTATTGAGAGTAGCTTGATTGCGAAAGGCTGAATTGCAATTAGCCAATCCGATGAGACGCGATTAGGTACTGATCTACTCGCCTTCGCATCTGACCTGCGATCAGCCTTATAGACGGAGCCGAAGCCGCCTTCTCCGAGTTTCTGCCAGTTGATATATTTCCCAGCGAGTTTAGGACATGAGTCCATAATCTGCACGGACATAGAATAAGCAGACGACTGGGAATTGTAGCGAGAAGATCAAAAGTGAACCTGCTGGCGAGCGCTGGACGTCGCATGACCCTAACCCTTTCAGCTTTGTCCTCCATCTATTCCATCGTATAGTTGGAGCCAGGCCCATGCTCATTGGCACAACTGCGTACTATACGCCGGGGCCAATGCACTATCGAGCGCGATGCACTCCAGATGGTCTCCATTGGCATTGAGAAAAGGGCCAGCTAGATAGACGGAAGTGAAAAGCCCTTGTAAGACTCTGGCCGTTCGCTGTGCGAGGTGGGTATATGCCCTCTAAGCATGTCCCTCGTTAAGCATCATTGAGTCTTGCGGGTAAATACATTTTCAACCCAGATGCTGCAGCAGTAGCAGCAGGATGTCCAATGAGCATGGTCTACAGGTCCCGTCACCATTACTCCTTACCAAAGCTTGCAAGCGCCCTTGATGCAGTGAGTCAAGGATCAGACCAATAATCGAAAGCCACGATTCTAAGCCATAGCTGAACAATAGCTGCGAAAGACTGTCTGTAGTAACCGCCCGAGACTTCAAAAGCGATTTGTTTGGCTAGTTACTATGTCAAGCATTGCCTTTAATCTTTAATCACAAACCGGTCCTGCCTTTCATCCTTTGCTGAGTTGTCCCGATCATGACCATCTCGCCCTCCAACTGTCAATGTGCCGCTACGTCTTGTACATGATTCGCGAGTTTATGCCATGTACGTAGAGTAGTCCCCTCATCTGCTGATCGTGTGACCTGCACAGAAGCCTCCCTTTCTCCCACCCCTTCTCTCCTGTCCTCCATGATAGCCGTCTCCTCACTTCGAGAACAATTCCTGTATACTCTGATAATTCATATACACAGGGTCCATCTTCGCACATCCTTGCTCGAGTTTGAGTAGATGGGCTTTCAGAGTCCGCCCATATCGAAGAATAGTTTGGCTTGTCTCGGCAGAGCGGGCTACAGGCGAAAGCAAATATCTGTCCCAAGCAGCCCGGACATGTGCCACATCTTGGGCAATGGAACTCCAGTCATGCTGCAACCCGAATGTAACATATCAGCTTCTTGCTATATGCAAACTGTCTACCTACGGATCACACCCACATCTTGATATGCGTGGAGTAACGTCACGGCGGTTCGCTTCACATCTTCTTCCCAATAGGCAAGTAGGACAGGGCATTGTAATCCGTGTAATGTCATATCTCGGAGTCTTGGCTCGAAAAACTCTGTGGTATTGATATGCATCGAGTCTCGCCTTAAAAATACCAGAGAGGAGAGAAGTAGCTAGACATATTCAGATTGACGGCTGCGAAGGCTGTTGCGTGAATCTGTGCGCATTCTTCAACAATAGCCCGCTCGGTCCTCCCAAAGTACGGGGCGCATGCGGTCGAGTTATACCTGCCGCACTCAGGTAAGGCACTGGTGAGAACTATCGAGCGACATGACAAGGAAGAATATTATGTACAGAAGAAAGCTCTTCCAATCCCGTCCAGGCACGAAAAACATTGAGGGTAGGCAGACACTTCTAAGTGGTCTTACATTCTCTTGAACTCAGCCCTACTATTATAGACGAGCCAGTGACGTTTCCAGCAAAACAACTTACACGTACATTCCGAAAGACTGGATCGTAATGAGTTGGGAATTAGGTGCACGTGACTATTGTACGATCTGCTCTGGAGAGGGTAAATTTTAGATAAACACTCGAGTAGTACAGGGATCGGAGCAGCGGGCGGAAAGAGAGACCGAAAATCAAGCGGCAAAGTGGGAACCAGCGTTTCTCATTGGATCATTGGAGAAGTACGTTTGAGCGAGAACAATCTCTCCTACCTCCCAAGCATAGTGCCGGAAGCCCTCGGTTCCCCACACCTATCCCAAAATGGTCTCACGCAATTTCTATTCAGGCATTGGTCTTTGGTATGTCAAGATGGAGCGGTTTTCACTGCAGCCGCTATGGATCGAAACAGCCTACGACCATACCTCTACGGCTATTTCACAGAAGTCCGCAGAAGCCGATGGGCACTTGCTTTATTGCTGTCAGGCATCCTGGGCGTCTATACCGCTTTTTACGGCTATCGATGGAGCTCGGGCGGGACTATGCATACTCATTTTCGTGTGTCGTCATCGATTATTGGCAAGCAAGTCGATTGTTCCCTCGACGTGTCGAAAACCCCGATGGTCGCCCTGCACTTGAAGTCGGAACACTTCAATGTGAGACATGGAAGACAGCCACATTTACTGGATGTGCTGCGGAGTCTCAGTATACTACATGGCGTGCGAGAGGGCTCTATGGATAGCTGTCATTGCGATGATCGTCCGCGCCGGTCTCGAGAGATCGGGATACAGCACAGATAGAGTTCAACGCTCGAGATTTGGTCAGGAAAGACATACCAATAGGTACGGATACAGCTGATGCTTAAAAGCTTTAACTAACTTAAACACTAGGCATCGGCACGGGCTTTCGACACGACAGCTATCAGGACTGACTTCTGCACACTATCTTGCGAACAGGGGATAGGTAATACATACAATGCAGATCAAGATCTTGTATGCTATAAGTGTCGCGTGTCCTATGTCCAGTTGTAGTTCCAGTAACCTTGCATAGGAATCTAATTATGTTGAAGGATGGTGCGCTGAGCTAACTCTTCTACGGTAAAGCGATCAGCGCTCGTGTCCATTTGCTTCAGGCTAAGGCAGGAGAAGCCTGAAGCGCAAAATACTGATTGTGATAGACAGGCGAATGGCGCCGCCGGGAGCATCTTCTTCAAGCCAGCGAGCGAGCTCCTGCACCTCAATATTATCCATATGCGCTGCCCTAAGGCTTAATTCCAGCTAAGGCGATCTGGATGACAAGCGCCAATTAAGTAGGCCAAGCTATGTCAGAAGACAAATTCTACAGAAGAGATAAAGTCACTATTCGTGAAGCATATTAGGGGGCTGTACCGCTTTCCACTCCTACTCCACGCGCAGCCGTGTCGACCGCTAACGACGATTCCGTTTCATGTAGGACGCTCCTCACGCTTATCTATTGAATATAATCCTGGGCGAGAGACGTGTGTGACCCTAGGACTCGGTGGCGGTCCGAGGCATGTAGGAAAGACCCGGAATTTGGACCAGCTTGATTCTAAGGCGGCGGATGACTGTGGAAGGTGAGTCGGTGCCGTCTGGGCCGCTTGAAGAGGAATAGGTGCTAATGTAAAGCCTATTCTGCCAGTAAATCAATCGGCCAGCTTCGTATTCAGCTTTCTCGTTACGACTGGAGCTTTAAGAATCGATGCTGGTTTTCGTAGTTTGCAAGCTGGATCTCATGGAATTCGGCTTCGTTCTTGCTTTGTATATAGGATGTGAGCTTTGGCATGGCTCGCTGCAACTGTAGCTCGGCCGGATCTTGACTGACTTGCATTGCTTGTAGCATCTTCTCCTCAACTTCCAAGAAGATCTTGTGACTGAACAATTTGTTCTTCCATAGATAATGCTCTGGACGTCTTTGCTTCATCAAAGCGCGTCCTGGAGGAAGATCTTCCGCAGCTAGACGAGCAGGCTCAAGAACGCCGTCGCAGCCAAGTCTCGCTCCGAATGGTTTCGATTCGAATTTGGCCAGCTCTTCCGATGCGAATGGAAAGACTTGTTCATGGCGTTGCGATGTGTCGAATAGATGATCTCGTCCGTCGGATAAGCCCTTCGTCCAATGTCGAACCGATCAAATATCGAGAAAGCTAGCCCGCCAAGAGGACAGACTTCGACTTCTTTGTTCCTCAAGAAAGATCTATATTCCAACCGGTCGTCTTTGTTCCACTCTCCTTTCCCAGTTTGCGGACGTTGTCCCCTCCATAGCGAAATGGCAGAGAACAAAACTAAGACGATCGCGGATGCCAGCTGATGTATTCTTGGTCCAAGAGTGATTCGCGATCGAGTTCAACTCCTCCACTGTCGTGTACCCGTCGGCAGAAGTCTCTGCAAGGTCGATTCTTAGAATTCCGCAAGGTGGCTGACAGGGGTCAATGTGACTAAAGCTTAATCGACTAGATCCTTACAATTTTAAGGCAGATATTCTACAGCATTCCAGGGGTGACAGATTTGGGCCTAAGGAACGGGTCAGGCTTATAGCGTAATTCATGCAGGGTTTTCTTCCCATGGTTCATCTTGCTACTTTGCTATCTAAAGGTCGCTCGAGGCTACTCAGCGCGAAACCTCTCCGGCTAAATTCAGCCGCGACACCGGGAGAAAGCCGGCTCACGCATCATCAGCACGGCTACTCCCAACTTGACCGCTCATTGTATACGCGCGTGCATTGATGAACCTTATCATGCTTGCTACATATAGTCTTTTGCTACTTTGCGCACCGTTGCCTTTCTGTAGCCTGGTTCAATAGCAGTAGGAGAGGCTAAAGCTGGTCTACCTCGAATGGCAGATCAGTGCAATTCCAGACCCAAGGTAAAGCATATGCAAGTACCCGAGTAAATGTCGAGACATGCGTAATTCATCACAGAAGGCCTATGCAAAGTATAACCAAATACTCCAAGCGAACGTCGTAGTCGAAAAGAAGAAGAAAAAAGGCTAGTCCTGCTGCGTAGCCTAGCGCACCTAGCTTCGTACCTGACTGAGATTCCCCTTGGGCGCAGGTCGCTGCATAGACGTTGCCTGCATTGCTGATTTGTACACTATACTTTGAGGTCGAGCGCGTATTTCGTACATTTCGGAGTCACGACATTCGCGCAGGAACAAAGACTTTGGTTGAAGAGGGCGGAGCGCTGGTGATCACTCTCCCGCGAATCGCCTGCTGCTCTAGCTGTTGCTTTCTCTATAACAAGCTTCAGAATCCTTAGAGTCTTGTTTGCAGCTTGCCGGCTGACACCAGCGCACAGATGGAGCCATACCGCCAGAAACTGGATACAGGTAGCTAAAGCGATGAGCGTCGAGCGATCAATAACTGAATAAATGGAGACAGCTTTGATACGGAGTGCACATATATATATAGCAGCGCGCCTTGACATTGCGGGACCTGGACATTCTTTAGGACTGCGAGGAAAACGTAGTGTCAGGCTGTGCTTCGATGGAGAATGTGCATTCAGCTGGCTTACCAGATCCGATGATAGGTATGGCCACCGCTCTATTGACGAGCTCGACTTCCGAGATACCATTCTCTTTCGCAAGCGTACCATCGAATGACTTGGCGAAGCACGCTGGCTCCTTCAAACCTTGTCCCTCTCTATTAGACAAGCATGGTTTTCCCATGACTGCTTCTACCGATTTAGCTCGTTCAGCTTCGGCTAGCTCGCCTCCTGCCGCTTGTTGTTTCTCCATCGCCATCATGGCTTGCTGGACTATATCACAGCAACAATAAGTCAGCTTAACATCGGTACACCGGAGAAGGAATAAGCGCACCATCTATCGTGCTGCTGAGGAACTGCCATCGCGTGTGGCTTTTGAACGTACTATAAAATCCCAAAAGTACAGTCAGCATGCATTAATGACTAAAGAATGTCAAATACGCACGATCTGGCTGATGAGCCTGCACAGTTCCAATTCGAAATTCTCTCCCTTGAAGTCCTCAATTTTCCCCCTCATCTTCTCCTCCCACCTCTTACATCCCGGATCATTGGAATCTCCCGGATTATTCTTACTCTGCACGAACGGCCTGACCCTAGCCTTCAATTTGTTCATCAGCATCTGGATACGCTCCATCTTGTTCTTCCGACGCTCGTCCGCTAGTGCATGCATCTGCTTGCGCTGTTCGGGCGTAAGTTTGGTGGATTGCTTGGACGGCTTGCCGCTAGATGGATCGATGGAGCCTGCCTGACCAGTGTGCTTGTGGAGCTCGCTTCCTGATGCAGCCGACACAGAAGGAGTGGATGTGCCAGACGCAGATGTTGTAGAAGAAGCCAAGTTTTCTGTCTTTGCGGCGGTAGATGCAGATGGCACGGATGAGCCATTCAGTCCAGCAGCAGCTAGTGCCGAAGAAGCAGCCGCAGCAGTGGAGTCTCCAGTGACAAAATGTGCTGGAGCTGCCGGTGTTCCAGGTGCAGTAGCAGCGTTGCCTTCCGCAATCTTCGCCTGCATAGCAGCCTTCTCCTCCTCGCTCATCGAGATATCCATAGCTTCCGTAAAGTCTTCGCCCAAACTGATCTCTCCTATCCAATCGAAGAACCTCTCTCCACCAAATAGCTTCACGAAGAGCTGTCCTGTATCCTCAAAGCCTTCTTCAGGCCGCGCTTAAGCTGTTTCTTGCCATTCCTGTCGTATACCGCACGCAAATTGCTGTTGCTAAGCAATTGATATGCCACTCACAGTGCCTTCACCTGTCTGGTTTGGCCTATAACAGCCAACGCACAAGGATATTTGTTTCAGCCTTGTACTCTCAATAGGCTGCCGATATTGCTTGCGAATTTGTCTTCTTTTCCTCGCGCAGCTTGCTAGTAGATACCGTCTATGACTAGGAAGCACAACCATGGCATCCTAGCGCTTGACCCTACTGTGCATGCCTATTACAAACACGCACTCTGGGCAAGCTTTCCGGAGCGCACACCGTGCTGCTCGACTGATGCAGTGTATTTGGACTACTAGTGATGCCAAGTCTTGCATAATATGATATTTCGCAGGATACATCTACGCTCCTTCATGACAACCTCGATACCTTGGCCAAGGTGCTAGCCTGCACAGCTTGGCAATGCTGGCTGATCATCAGAACCTTCCGAGCTTGATTGTACCTCAGATCGCAGGCTTTCAAGTATCTTATAATCCGAAGTCGATCAGCCCAAAAGAACGTGGGTAAGCATTGCTCGTGTTCAAATACAGATCTCGGTTGGATGCTCTTGTGCTCCTACTTCCGCTTGCTGTTGCTCACATCCTACACTCGAGATGTCTGTCGTAACGCCATGAGAAAGTTGAGCGCCCCTTCTGCTTCCACGAATCGCTGCTACGCTATAAGCATAGCCACAATCCACTACGCTCAGACTTGGAACAATCCTCTCTTGATATTGAAGCTGTGAGAGGAAATCGGTCACTTGTAGACAGATGTCGGTAGCGGATATCTGGAGCTGGATACAGCATTGATATGTGAGTACAACTTATCTAATATGACCGTCTGAAGAAGAATAAGACAGGAAAGTCGGCCAATGCTATTCAGATCACGATCTGAGTCAAGCGAGAGAAAACTGACAAAGGCGTCGAATATCTTTTGATCGGCGTCCAGACCTCGCAGCTTGTTGATGGCGGTAAGTTGGACTTGAAGATACAGCAGTATGTGAGGTGCCAGTCACTCTTTCAGCGTACGAGAACGGGCCTTGGCCGCTGTTGGGGATGGCCGATTTGCGGTCCTCCGCAGGGTGCATGTTCAAGCAAGCATCGTACCGAATCTGCAAATACTACGGGATGGCTTCGATGGCACACCACTTTTGGGAGTCACAGGAGCCTGCATTGGTCTCGGGGGAGCATCAAGATTTCAAGGAACCAGTCAAGAACATTATGATTAACTTCGAATTCCTGAATTCGCATTGCCCGGGCTTGCTCATCACTTGGCTGCTATAGTGTATAGGCAGTACTATCCTCAATGGGTAGAGGTTGTAGAACCGCTAGAAGACTGTAAATCAGTTGCATTATACATTGTCAGATTAGTCTGACTATCTTGGACGAGGGGCTAGACAATTTTAGCGGGTGTCCGCTATGGCGTGTCGAGATGTCCGGGACATCAGGTCAATCTAGTACTATTCACGCACACCATCAACATGCAATATCACTTTCTAAGCAACGAACAAATGATAGCACTGCGTACAGTAGTTAGTCCCCTAATATCGGCGGGCATGACACGTCATTCTCAACACCAGGCATCGCTCGCTTCGACCCTCGGCCTCATGGGTGCTTTGTCCGTGGCTGCTACCGCAGGATTCCTTGCTGTAGGCAATCACGCGGCCACTAACATGTATGGTGGCGAAGCTCTAGAGAAGGTTTTGGGCCTCTACCCAACTACTATACTATGGGTACAACGGAAAGGTATGACCTCTGTCTAGAATATGATACACAACGATCTCCTGGTTGATATCAAGGTGGGCGCAGGTCGGACGCGGAAAGCCGCGTGCGAGACGATATCCCCAAGTCCAAGGAGTATATCCGCTTCAGGCAAGTTGTAAACAACATTGCAAGCCAAGCCGCGCTCCCGTAGAAAGGGGTTCCGATGCGCATCGTCCTTCGACAGAGGCTCCAATGGTGTAACAAGGACATGCCTTCTGATCGTGCCAGATAGAAACTGGTCCCATATGGTATTGATAAAGCCGAAGCGTATTTCGCTTCTCTGTAGAAAGGCGATGGCTGCATTGCCTGCATGCGTCGTGCGACATGTAAACTTCCGTGAGGGCACAATGGTGTCGCATGAGGAAGTCCTTCCAGCAAATTCGTTGATCATCCTGCAAGATAGATGAGCCGTGCACCAGAAACGAGCTCATAGCCTACTCACATTGATTCGAAAGCGAAGTAGACCTTGACAAAGTGTCGCAAACATCAGCGTGTGAAAATCATTCTGCAGAACATAGACTTACTGGGTTAAGGTATCGTCTCCAGGAGATCCAGCCGCGCATGTACGAAGTCGAAATTGCAAAGCCTGAGTACAGCACTAAGGCTAAGATGATGACTGAAGCTGGGGTGAGGGCCCGAATGAGAGATATTGAGAGCGAAGCGACCGAGCGGAAGAACATCGACATGGTGAGAGTGATCAGGAAGGAGATGAAGAGGAAAAAGAAGTAATGACCAGGATCGCGGCAAAGATGTGACATGAAATACAGCGTCAAGCTGAAGAAGATAAGATCGCATTGACAATCTTGTATGGCAGATCGGTAAGCATACTGGCGATTGCTTCGGCCGAAGGGTGGTAGAAAGCATATCGTTTATGCTTTTCGACAATAGGTCTTTGCGCGTAGAGAGTGAGCATCTAGTATCATCATGTCAGCTACTTGCTGCCTAGTAAGGATCGCCACAGCGGGCTCACCTCGAGCGCTGCACCGAAAGCCGAGATCAAGCCAGCAAAGAAGAGTAATGCCGAGCGACTCTGCATACTGCTACTGACAGGTTGAAGATTGTAGAAAACACTGGCGATGATGAGAGCGATGAGAGCGATGATGGTGTTGGATAGAAGCTGGAAGACGGTCAAGAAAGGATCCGCTTAAGGCGCCAGAACCCTCTCTTCAAAGAGAGCTTGACTTGGCCAGGATAGGACAGGGTATATGGACTCTTTGCTCTAGCTCGCTTGGCTTTCTGTTCCTTGCGGGAGTCCAAGAAGATTTGTCGGTCCTGCCCACCAACAGGATGGCGCTTCTCGTATTCCTCGATTTCTCCTAGGAGTCAATTGTAATACTCAGATGAGCGCCAGCATTTCGCAAATTCCTGTGCAGTCTTGGGTATCTGCTTTCCATTCCTTTCTTAGGGGTTGGCTGGTCAGCAGCCGTCATTGAAGTGAGCCAGAGAAGATGTCGAACGTGAGACGGATGGGTTTTGGCTACGTGACGCCTAAAACTTGGCGTGTACGCAGCACACCAGTTTTCTGTCACGCTTATATCTGAGGCAGGGACATACATTACGATCTGGTGTTCGGCTAGCTAACGACTAGGTCACCCGGATACGCATTGTAGGCCATCGCCTACACGGAAGTCAGTCATGCTTTACCACCAGGCGACTTTTGCTGACTTTTGTATGTCACGATGCTATCACGAAACCACTCGAAGATGACGGATACTATAGAAGGTTGATACCGCTCGGGATGTAAATCTCGGGCTTTTGCCCAGATACTACACTAGCGATACAAAGGAAAGGTATGACCTCTGTCTAAAATATGGTACACGACTATCTCCTGGTTGATATCAAAGGTGGAGGCAGGTCGTACGCGGAAAGCCGCGTGCGAGACGATATCACCAAGTCCAAGAAGCACATCCGCTTCAGGCGAATTGTAAACTATATTGCAAGCCAAACCGCGCTCCCGGAGAAAGGGGTTYCGATCCGCATCTTCCTTCGACAGAGGTTTCAATGGTGTAACAAGGACGTGCCTTCGGATCGTGCCAGACAGAGACTGGTCCCATATGGTATTGATAAAGCCGAARCGTATTTCGGCCMTCTGKAAAAAGACRAYCGCTGCATTGCCTGCATGCGTCGTGCGACATGTGAATTTCCGGGAGTTTTTTGTGAAACTCCTCTGAGTGACCACRGTATYGGGGACGACTGGGAGTTGCAYTGGCTCCAARATGGTACTTCTTCGATGCCTTACTTGAAGACCTTCTTCCTGCAGCCGTTCGACAAGCTTGTCATATACTCTCTCCTCGAGAACCTCGCCTTTCCGATTGAATCGAAAATCGCTAACTTCGGGATCGCTGTTTGGAAAGCCCTCTTGCCTATTATCTGCACACAGAAGTGCCGCGACAGCTTTGGTAAGATCGGACGCTGGTTGAATACGGTCGCGCTGTGACCCTGGGGAATCTGACATTATCAGATGTAGGAACCTTGACTTTTGACATATCGATTTTAGCAGAGTATAGTCTAAATCGTCTTTGAACATAAGTAAGCTGTATCAGTCACTTGCTTCGGCCGAGAAGATCTGCATATCCTTACACAGGCGTCCATTGGTTGATATCTTCTGCAAGAGCCCATTTTGCTGTTCCAGACCGAATTCCGACAATCGTATAAGCGGCCCCCAGTACAATAACTGCTTGGGTATATGGCTTGCGTAGTGGTGATTGGGCATCGAGTGAGTATGCGCGAATAGGCTGGCACTCGATAGCCGGTATTTCTCGTATCTTCGTTCGAATACGCTGGCACAAGCTGCATTGGTAGAATAGGAACCTGCAATGTTCGTGCAGGTCACTAAATCATAGAAGTTTTCAAGTAACTCCTGATGCCGTTCCTGAGCCGACCAATGCTCCACCAGCTGTAATGGTAGGATGGCTGTAAAAAGAACGAAATATGCGTCGGCCTTGAGCTTCCCGTGAGCTGGACTCCCTAGATTATTAGGCGGTCGCTCGATCCAGGTAGGAAGGAAGATTTCAGAGATTGCGGCTCTGATGCCTGACATCGTCTCTGTTGCAAGGTAATGCTCAGGATGGAGCTCATTCGCACGGGTCTTCCTTGAACTACTGTTCAGCATGGTGTGGTCTGTTCCGATGTCGCTCGCCGGCTCAGATTCACTGCCAGAAAGGTTATCTTGCCAAAAGTCGGAGTCATCGCTATCGCTGTCACCCGGCAGATGTAAAGCAGTGGGGGCTAGGTTCCTACGTCGAGAGAGATGATGCACAGGGACATCGTTGTGCCCTCGGCTTTCACTCTGTAGAGACTCCAGCTCCTTCTGGAGGTCTTCGATATCTTCTATACTGCCCCCTACAGAGCCAGATGCGTGCTCTAATAATTGTGCCCTGCCGCTACCATTTTTCCGAACGCGCACTATTTCCGGACCTACGCCCCATTTTCGGCGCAGGTGGTGCTGCAGTACACCTTCCATCCAGTTGTGCATTATACCAAGAACGTTATGTTCAACTGTGTTGCGGTAGGCCAAGCGGTGTAAGGCCGAGTAACGGACTCCACTAGCTTTAAAAAGAGTATCTCTTCGCTTGACGGTGCGTGCCGTCTTCCATAGCTTCGAAGCCTTCAAGACATTACTGTGTATGCGTGCCGACCATGTGGAGACGTCACAGCGTTCTATGCCGTCACGCTGGAGTGTGCAGTACGAGCAGAAGTGTTTGGCACTGTGTGCCGCAAAGCCAGTCGCTTTGCGAATAGCAACTAGATCTGCGATAACGGGTACTAATCTGGCTCGGACTGGTCTACCATCTGGGCATCTCTGTGTAGCCACAGTAACCCCTTTATCCAGCTGGAGGAATTCATCGACGAGAGGATCCAAGATATTATTTAAAGTCGTCACGGTGGGCTCACTCGGTCCCGGGATCATCCCAGCAAAGAAAAGATATTCGGTTTTGAAGCGTAGATCGGGCGGTAGATTTAGGCATACCAGTATGATGACCCCTACCGATACCTTCTTGCCTGCGATTTTGTTGGTATACGGGTTGAACCAATCGATATAGAATGCGAAGACAAGATTTCCTTTGACTGTGGGATACTCTCCAAGGTCCCTCCACATCTGACTCCCCAGCACGTCTCGGCAGGTTCCCTCGTGAAGTGAATGTGCTTGCACCACAGTATCAACATGGTCTTCGAAAAGGTGGTTGGAGAACATGAAATCGAGCCACGGCCTGAGCGCTTGTGACGTATACTGGCGCTTGGGTACAATCTTGGGGGAGTTGGCAGCTCCCCATGTGTACCGCCACAATGCCTCATTGCAGGCTTGGTCGCTTGGAGACTCGCGCGCCACACAGCCGGCCTCTTTCGTATTTAGAGGATAGAGAGCAAAGCAGCGGGGGCAGCATACGAACCGCTCAAGTCTTGGTACAATAGATAACCGATTTGTAGACGTTCGTATATCGAGGGGGAGACTTTGGTTGAAGAGGGCGGAATGCTGGTGATCACTCTCCCGCGAAATGCCCGCTGCTCTAGCTGTTGCTGTCTCTATGACAAGCTTCAGAATCTTGAGAGTCTTGTTTGCAGCTTGCCGGCTGACACCAGCGCACAGATGGAGCCATACCGCCAGAAATTGGATACAGGTAGCCAAAGCGATGAGCGTCGAGCGATCAATAACTGAATAAGTGGAGGCAGCTTCAATACGGAGTGAACATGTCTCCAATGAGTTGACCTACCTGGATCACCCGGATCATTGCTCTGTGCATCCAGTCTAGATATAGCTGGTGTTGTACCAGCATACTCCTTATGTTCCTTCTCCGTACCGGCTACTGCACTATCTAGTCGCGGAGAGATTGCAGCTTCCGATAATGCTGAGCCCTGCGCTTTATCGATTCTCAAGGAGGTACTTAGATTACTGTGTGAGGTTTCGAGTCTTCTATGCCGACTCCGCGTCGATGATGCGATCCATTGGCCCACTTTCCCATGTTTCTGCCTCAACTGGTTTCCCGTTCTTGCACACTTCGCACATGAGCAGAATACTTTTGATACGCCCATTCCCGGCACTAATCGAATAGTTAGATGCTATATAGTCTGCTGCAGAGCAGAAAGTAGTTTGTAGCAAGCCCATGGCCAGATCCAGAGAAAATTTGTTTAGACCCAACAATGAAGCCGGAGGAGCCGCTTTGCACAATAGTCGCAACAATGGAAGGACTGTTTTTGTCAGTGCATGGCTTTGTCGCCTTATGACGGCATCCGAATGGCTTATATAGGCGGATACCTCCTGTGTGCAGAAAGCGGGCTGATGCTTGGCTATCCAGGTCTGATATTAATGGGGGAGGCGCTCCTGCCGCTCCTGTTCGTGCGTGTTGCGCAAACTCTGTCCTTTCGAGGGCGCGATCGTAACGGTATATATATGAGGGTTCAACAATGGGCATTGTTCGAAGCCCTTGATACGGTATCAAAGCAAAAGGCTGTATAGCCATCATTGCAATCATAAGCGTGTAGTTCAGATGATGAAAAATTTTGTTCAGACTCAACAATAAGGGCGGAGGAGTCGCTTAGCCTCAATAGTCGCAACAATGGAAGGCCTGCTTTTGTCAGTGCACGGCCTTTATTGTCTTGTGACGGGATCCGAATGGCTTATATAGGCGCATATTCCCCTGTGTGCAGCAAGCGGGCTGTTGCTCGGCTATCTAGGTCTGATTTCCATAGGGGAGGCGCTCCTGCCGCTCCTATTCGTGCGTATTGCGCAAACTCTGTTCTTTCGAAGGCGCGATCGTAACGGTATTGAGGGTTCAACAATGAGCATTGTTCGAAGCCCTTGATACTTATTCWAAGCAAAAGGCTGTATATCCATCATTGCAATCATAAGCGGGTGGTTCAGACTTCTACGGGATTCGGGCTTTTTTGGAAATAAGGTGAATTAGTACGATGTAACTGCTAAAGGTTTTCTCTGGAGCATATGTCAGATATAGTTGGACAGACATAATCATGCATAGTCGGACCAGCACGCCAATGTAGATATAACTATCTCAGTGTGCCTGCCTAGACTCCCTGTCAAGTACGCGCCATTGCTCAAGTTGATCTCTATTATCCTTTCCATCTTCTACGATAGTGGCGCCAGGGCACCATTAATATACAGAACATCTTTAATATCGAGTTAGGGCACCGGAGATTGCAACAATACGCTTACACTATGCGAGCACTGTGACTTTGTATCTCTACATGCAGGGCTGTATTTCTTTACTTTGCAATCTAGAAAGTCGCGCTTGTGCTTTGCATCTTGAAGAAGGAAGAATCCGCACGAGTGCTTCAAGCATATCGAAGTGAATAGGCTGAGGACTAGCCAAGTAACGCAGGCATATATTACTGAATATTCCTGAAGACCACCTAAATCATGCCCTTCATGGTCACAATAACTACCTTTCTTCAGTTGCGATATATGTAGCAGCGCGCCTTGACATTGCGCGATGCTTCACAAGAGTGCGATACCTGCCGTGTGTTTACGGCAAACGGAGAGGTGGGAAATTCCTACTCTCTGCTATGGGAATATTGAAACCTGTTGGAGTCGATACCGTACTTCAGAGTTTGTAAGTACGCGCTTCATGTCGCTTCGACTTGGTCAGAACGCTCATTCTCAATCAAAAGTGCTCAGAGGTGGCTCCACCGAGTCAAAGGTGCATGATCGTCTTGATGTTGCAGGATGTGGCATTTACGAGGAATATGATGAGCTTTCGAAGAAAAAGGTGCAGCGATCCCATACTCCTGCTACAGAAAGAGATATAGACTAGGACATGTGAATCTTATCAGATACACTGCCAATGTCGACCACTTGCTCGGCCGTCAGACATCGTGCGGATCTATATGCTATTGTTTGACACAGCAGAGATAGTTGGACATGGAATGGGTTTAGTTGTGCATCAAATAGCTCTGGGAAACATCCAAGCCGCGTTCTCCAATGACTACACAATGCCTAGCCAATAAACAATAGACGTGTCCAGCCTTAAGCTAGACTCCGTGATCTCTTGAATTGCACAAGCCACATACTTTGCATAGGTGTATCCCCTTTGTTCCCGGATGTTTTGGATACTAGAGTCCTGCTCTTGCCCGAGCTCAACAAAGGTGATTGCTGCCCATGTGGCTGTGGCTACCATCTAAGCCGAGTTTTCTGTTGGCTGAGCAATGCCTCGCCAGTCAAGTCAACAAAAGACTTGTCCGGCCTCGATTGAGCTCGTGCTGACATCCGATATACAGGAGCCACATGCGTTCATCGAATGTGCCTCCTCTCTTTCTTCCCGAATATCTTGCTATCGAAATGCTGGATCTGGATGATCCGGCTCTCAAGGAGTACCTCCGAATTCGCGATGCAGAAATGTCCATAACCTTCAATCGTCAAGTGGAAGAGCACGTCTATAGACGTACCATGGAACTCCAACAACAAATCCAAGATAGAAACGATGGGACTTTGACTCTGAGCCGGCAGCAAGAGCAAAGCCGTAAGATAGCTCTCGAGGAAGCCGCACACCGCATCAGAGAGCTCGAGACTTTGCTGCATGGCCAAACTTTATCGAATGTTGCACCATCGTCGGAACTGAACGATGTTCAAAATGCGGATAAGTGGGTATCAGCATTCCATCTCTATCCAAACAATTCGCTGAGATTCCGGTACTATGCAAAAGGACTCAGGCTCAGGAAGCTGCCAATGCATCGCCAAACACTACGAGGCCTAGCAGACCGATCGCAGACATTGTAAGCTATGATGGCAGAACTGGGAGTACCTTCTTATATAAAGCCATATCCAACAGCACCAGGACGCCTTGCTCGTCCCTCTGCGCAAAGGAGCATCCACTCTAGGGCCGCAAGCTCATTCGACACGATCGAAGATGTCGACACATAGGAATACCACAGAGACGATGTCCACTCACAAGCGTAAACCGAAGACGCACATGTACCGTCTGATGAAGTCTGAGCTAGCCGGCGAATTTGAAAATATCGTCAAGGTGTGCGCCTTACCTCGCACCGTGAGACTTGGCTGACGGGACATGAAGACGCCTTACACAACACATTTGAGGATCCTGTGGGGGGCCAAAGACGCAAACGCCCTGCTTCCCGTGCCTCCCGATGCGCAGCTTGAACTCTTTCGATCTAGGTTCTCTTCCTCTACCGAGGTCGTGAAGACAGCCCGGTCTCCCTGCCTCCTTATTCAAAAGAGCTTGGTATCTATTTCGCGGGAGTACCGTAACCAAAATCTTGGTGGACGCAAGAATGCCATAGAATACCTGGAAGACGATTTACTGGACTACATGCAAACATACTGCGCTAGATACGGTTTACGCATGTGGGCGCCGGATCTTACCGAATCTGCATATTCGATATACAACTCCGCCTGCCGGCTCATCGCAATCTCTACCTTTAAACACGCCTTAGCTTTAGATTCGTACTCTTTCACTGGTATAGATTGCACGGTCGCTGCAAATACGGAGTTACTTATTCGTATATATGATYATTTCATACACTACAAGCAGCTACGGCTCCGCAGGCAGGAAAGCCGAAGCCCCGGCCGTCTCTTGAGAGCCGCCAATTTGAACACCATATATCGCCGACGAAATGCGGTACGTCCCATTTTCATTTAGCTGCATCCCCTTGATACGCGATCTGAGCTTGCTCTTCCAGCTCGCCAAAGCTCGACTCAAGTTTTTACGTGAGAACCACTATCACGCCCGCTATCAAGTACTGGTTTCAGATCCGAAGGCCACTAGCGATGACGAGCTCGATCCTCAAGACGGATCCTACGTGATCAAAAGGCGGCCAGAGCGCTCCATACAAGCAGAAATCTTCTTCAGACGGTTAGACGAACTGCGCAAAAGCTTTGCTCTTCGAGAAGGGAGTCAGTGGCGTCAGCGAATCAGGAAGGTCATTCCTGAACAGCCCATGTCTGTCCTGCATCAACTTCCCAGAAACATGCCAATCGATTACTACTCACCAGAGTTCTACAATGCTATGTCTAATCGACAAAAGACCATTTATGGTGATGTTTCGATCTTATCATTCCCGCTGGATGTATCTCACATCCTTAGCACCGGTAGACTGCATGCGGATGAGCAGATGGATGATAATGCCTTCTACACAAAATATGCATCCAAATCTCTTGCGGCGTACGACCTGCCGACAGAGGAAGTAGATGATAGCGACTATAGCGATAGCGACTCTGCGATGGATATGGATAGTGACGTCGAGAGACTGGAAGGATCACAGCGAGGTCATACCGCAGGATTAGAACCGGCGGCGGCCACTGCAGAGCAGATGAGCTCATTCGTTAGTATGTTCAGACAGGCCGATGCCTAGCGGGCATAGCTTGGATATGAGAAGGAATTTTAAGAGAAGAGCACGGTAAGAATTATGTTTATAGCGACCGTTGATAGAGCTTCATATTGGAGATTTCCTAGGTAGAGGCAGCTTGGATATTGTCGCAAGTTTTCGCACCTCATTCAAAGATTGCATATAGTGTCCGTCTGCTAGCTATGCCTGCCAATATGGTGCGGAATGAACTCAGAGCAGATAAACGCGTACACACTGGCAACGCGAATACGCTTGATGCACCATGCTTGATGCCACAACACCAAAGCCATGCTCATTCACGGTGCCTTCCGAGTATCAAGCCAGTCTTTATAGTCATGATCGGGCATTTGGCTTCCCACTTCCGGCAGCTCATTGATGCAGTACAATCAGCAGTTGAAGCAGAGTCGCAGCGGGGACGTACAGTGGCAGACCTCCGATCCAGAAAATTGTGAGACGGGCATAATCTATCTTGTAAACTGGATTATCGTGAGAGGAACTGCCTCTTACAATCAAGCCCTATCAGTTCAAGCTTTGAATTCTGCGCATATTCTCGCAAAGCGAGAGAGACAGTGAAGTTAAGTAATTGCCAGAGAAACCTCTTAATAGAGGAGAAAGGTCTACGGGCTTCCCGCCAGTAGAGAAAGCTATGGCCGTGAGTACTGAAATCATGTCAAAGTTGGAAGTAAGAAACATGGAGAATTCCTTTTGACTTGTTAGGCTCAACGGCATGGTGAGGACGTAAGACGATTTGCGCGAGCTATGCCAGAGGAGTAAGGCCTTAAGGTAAGTGTTTGACTTGCATATATGGCAAACCTCCGATCCAAAAAATCGTGAGACGGGCATAATCATGTGTCCCTGCTGCACGTTTTGTTGAGCGACGTTGTCAACCATGCGCACCGCAGAGCATGAAGAGCAGGAAAGGATTGCATAATCGCGCTAAATATGTGCCCTCAGAAGAAGGTCCTAACTGATCGGTCATAGTCAAGACGACCTTTCAGCTAATGCGAAAATATCTATTCTTGCGAAATGCGATCAGTCCCGACTTCCGGTTTCCGCTCGGCACTTAGAACATTTACCTTGAATGTTTGCGGCCCAAGGTCTATCCAAAGATTCGGAGCATGGTCGACCTGCATCACGCCGGCCGTCTGAAATCCCAAACAATGCAAGATATATCTTTGCAGTATTCATGGGCCGCTCATGTAGCAGGTCATCTTGTACGGAGTTCGCCACGGATTTGATGAGAGTGACTAGGTTATCATCGTGTTTAAGCCAATCCTCTTTCGGTTGTAGGATAGTAATCGCTTCTTGAGCCGCCATCTCCTGATTGAGCGGAAAACAAGGCAGAGCAGAGGAAACGCAAACCAAAACTATGCGCTCCTGAACCCATTTTATTCAACCATCCGCGCAGGAACCTGGTGGGCCTTTTGTGAATACCCTCGAAAGCACTGAACGATGCTCTTTAGCGGCCCAAACGCCTTCGCCAAGCACGGACTCTGCTTATTGTTGCATGCGCTTGCTGTTTCTGTTGTTACGGTATTGCATCGCCTGCCTAAAGAGTCTGTGCGTGCGTGTCCTTACGAATACTGAGTCCAACTTCGCTAGAAAAGCTGTGGCCATAGACGTAAGTCATATCAGGAGGTATGAGAAGGACATCGAGAAGGACCATCGTCCAGGCTGGTACGTATGATACGTGTGTTTGCTTTGCCGGATAGCCAAGGAGCACTTGGTCGTATAAGCCCGAGCTTTCGGACTGGGCCCAAAGCGTCAAGAGTAGATACATCCAGAAAATGTGACTGAGATATGCTCTTACAATGTAATGATGTACGGGAGATCAAGTTAGCGAGGTTCTCGCATTAGCTGAAAGTTCATCTCGGTTATAACAGGAGGGGCAATGTAGCCTCCAGTCGCGTAAAATTGGCACCAGTCGCGTAAAATTGGCAGCGACTGGAGGTCAACTCCAGTAAGAACTTCAGTTGTACCTGCGGTCATCTCTCTAGCCGTCAATCCAAGCACTCGGCAGAGGCCAATACAAGCAATTAACACCAAAGGTTGGTGCAGCGAGCTTTGACGAAGGCGCCGGAAAGCTGATGTGCTGGCATGTATCTTCATTAAGGGTAAGGCTGATGCAAGGAATGGTTAGGCACACAACAAGCCTATACTTTCTATGTTATATCCGGGGCCACCAGGCTATTGCCGGTGATTGATGATCGAAGGTTCGGACATCGACTCTTCACGACAGGCGAAATATAGTCAAGTGCATCACACACGTATGCTGTACAGAGCTGATCCCGAGACCTAAGCCTGTAAGAGAGCTATAAATGAGTACATCGTCTACAGGGTTGGTGCCGATCGCTGTCGTTCCTCCTAACATCACAGTTGAAAGCACGCAAGAATGCTTAAACAAGCAATGCCGATAGCTTCTGCGTTGTCGCTTGCACGAGGTGCTGCTTCGCTCCTCCAACAATGGGCGCCAATCCGCACGCAAGCGACAGCCGGCCTCGTACCACTAGACGGAACCTTCGCGCCTATTCTCGGCTTTCTTGACTTCAGCAACTCCGCTCTCCTATGTCTAGGTACTCTTGTCCTACTTGTACCAAAACCAAACGCACCATGGAATCGTAATCGTGCCGGTGGCCGGTTCCCTCAATGCCCCCAAATAAATCGCGAACATTGGGATGCTGGAGCGAACCAATTATATCAAGATTTGAAGTTCACCGTACAGCGGTCCGGCAAAACCAGCACTTACAAGTTTCAGCTCTTCCAACACCTTGACGGGCGAGACAATATCGTTGAAGTAACAAGGGCAACCTCCTTATGGATCGCATCTTTCATAGCGCCTGATGCTCTCTCGGAGCCCTGGTCAATGGATATTCTCCGAAGAGCAGCTATAGCAACTATAGCGAGGACGACCTTGGCTATTCTGTCAATCATACTTGCAGCGGGAGCCTTGATATACTGCGCCTTACACTTTCCGGGAGATCCGCGGGAGAAGGCTTTTTTTGTTATTGCCATCGTCAGCCGGGCACTCCTGTGCGTAGCTCAGATTTGCAGCATAGCCACGTACTCGCTATGGCATAAAGGACTGGTAACGGTATTCGCGCGACCCTCGATCCAGAAACACGACGATTACGAAAGTGTTCCGTGGCTACTAGGCTGGCGTGTGATCAAAGTGAGATACTACATTGCTTTCAATGTTTCTACCGATAAATATCTTACTTGGTTTTGGGCAGGATCGGAATAATAGGCACTACAAACTTGATCGGCAAAAAGACAATGACGCGCTTGACTCCATAAAGCTGCAGTTCCCTCCTATACTTGCGGATACTCATTTTAAAACGCATCTGGGCGCCACAGCCGGCTACCGTGTGGGCATAGGCGTTGCCTTCGCCTTATCTCTAGCACAGCTGGCAGCGTTGATAATGTCATTTACAACTTCAACCGAAACAAGCTTCACAAAAAACTATGTAGCTTTTAGTGGTCCAGTGTGTGCCGTGCTGGTAGCTTACCTATCGGGTTACCCCATCAACGTGACGATGTAGCGGGTCTTCAGCTCCGCAAATCACTTTACATATACTGCGCAATGCATTCACCCGTACTACTCTGCGATCTTTCCAGCTACACGTCTGGCGATTGCGCACTTTACAGCTATACTCTGGGTCTAGGCGCAGACTTCCGGGAATTGTTATGTTTGTTCAGTAAGGATATTGAGATAGTCTGGCTATTCAAAAGTGCTCATGATCAAGGGGGTCTTCTCTGGCCATTTTGCCGTCAATATACATTCGGCAGCCTAGTCAGTGAGCTCTACAGAATTGTGAAGCTTGCTCCTTACACTATGCCCTCTCTCAGGGAAGGGGTTTCTCGTACGGCATGTCAGGGGAAGCTCTCACGCGTCTATAAGCTCTGGCCAGTATTGGCGGAGCTCCTCGTTGTTGAGTACAGGGCCGGACTGTAAAGACTTAATTGCACCCTGACTATTCCTCGCTTTATCCTTACTCTTAAACAAGATGCATACCGGCACTGATCGCCTTTCCGGCGCAAGCGTCCAAGCTCGCTGCATCAACCTTTGGTGTTAGTTAATTGTATTTGCCTCTGCCGAGTGACTGGATCGATAGCTGGACAGATGACTGCAGGTTCTACTGAAGTTCTTACTGGAGTTGACCTCCAGTCGCTGCCGATGGCGACATGACGGGTCGGCTAATACGAGATACGTACGCTCCCTATATTCTATGCTGCTGGATATGTATATGTATCGAAAATAGGCTCTGTTCTGCCATGAGAGCTTACAATGTTTGCGGAGGGTCGGCTGAGCTTTATGGTGTCTAGAAGAAGCCATACGGAGTCGCTGAAATGACACTTTAATGGCTAAGGGCATGCATTCCCAGATCAGGGTTATCCCTATTTTAAAGCATACCTCAGTCTTGTTGTAACTTGCAAGGTTGTACGACAACCAAAAATCGTTACATAGAGGTGCCCATACAGACAGCGCGTGTAAGGCATCGCATGGTCTGACGTCTCAGCACGCGGTCTGAGAGTATCCTGCCGTTTTATCGACATCACGCGTGCTAGACGCCTGCTACAATGTGTGAGCCTCGAGCAGATGAACATTGTCTTTGGCGATGAAATTGTATGATTTCTATACCGAACTGTGGTGGTGGCAAAGGAACTAGCTCCGCCCGAGGCAATCTTGGCACAACGCTGCACATGTTCAGAGAACACTAACAT